>JAHWFP010146456.1:0-15247 GCA_023313725.1 Lithobius niger
TAGTCATTCTTCCGTCCGCATAAAACAGGCTTGCCATCGCCTTGCACCACCTGCACATCATCCTGCGCTCTTACCTGTTCTTGAGGAGAACCCACCGGTTCGTTCCGATCCTGTTCTACAACCTTCCTCCACCACCCATCTCCCTCCGCCTGTTCTACCCAATGCACTGCCTTCTATGACACCTCCGTTGGCACACGTCCACTCTCGCACAATTTTACGTGAAGCTCTAACCAGGGGCCTCCACCTTTCAGCAAGGGAACACGAAAACCTTGATTTCAATATAAACTTCATCCTCCAATTACGGACCAATTTGCTCGCGATTATGCTACCCTCCGGGCTTCTCTTGCGGATTTACTGGCCCTCCACCAGTCGGCCGCCATAGTAGACTCTCTTCGTGCGGACAACTCCGTCCTCCGTGCCACAAACGAAGCATTCTCTAACGAGCTTGAAACAATCAACAGAAAATTCTATTCCCAGCCCTTGAACTACGCTCTGTTAAAAGCCCACTATAATAGGGTATCCCCCATCCCTTCTTCACGTCCGTGGCGGGCGTACTACTGCGCCCGTTCACGGACTAGACGTCCCCACAACGCGCCTTCGGTGATCAATACGCCGCCATCACCCAAATCGTCTAAAGATGCCGTTTTTGCCGATTCTGCTGATTCTCCGGGAACCGTCCACCGGGATGCACCGTCTCTTCTCCTGCCCCCATTTCGAGACCCCTCCGCAACAGCGACTGCCAGATTCACACCTCCGCTTCCACCGCCTGAACCACCATCCAAGTGTTTTTCCTTACCGTCGACACAGCCTCCCGCTGCCCTCCGACAGGAACAACCATTGCCCTCCCTACCTCGGGATGTTTCTTCCGTTCTCCCGATCTCGACTTTAGAGTTGCCACCCTTAACCTCCCTTCATCTAGCTGACACTACAGCTCCCTCCATTTCTCTTGGAACGTCACCTGCTGTTCTCTGGCAACAAGCAAAGTGGAATCCCTTACTGTCCGGCCTATCAAACTACTCAGTCTGGCAATTTGACGACGCTCAAACCTATTGTGCCTGTTTTCTACGGCCTTCATCCTAACGTCAAAACTGTGGAGGTTGACCTGCCTTGTTCCCCTTGCCACTCTAAAGCTACCGGAGTAGCGTTCGGCTTCCGTGTGCTTCCTTAAGCAAATTTCATATATACAATCTATTCTCCCAGCTCGGTGAGACGTCCACCTATACCGGTCCTCCTGGACTTTATAGTTGTTCTTCTCGCCGTTACTCATTGAACCCTCCGTTTTTGTCCACAAAAAAAGCACTCGTCCAAAAAATGTCTTTCGAGCAATTAGACCAAAATTGAACAATAACTGACATGGGTCCCTCCCAGTCCTTGTACGCTAGTTCAACACTCGTGCATCTGGACCCAACTATTCCATCACTAATTCTGTCTCTCAACAACTTCTACGTCTGGTCCAGCCTCCGCCACCTCAAGGAACACACAGTGTTAACCTCCGGACTCTTCCTCATACCGTTCAAAAAAAAAAGTTAAGCCTCCGCACCCGCGTCTCTGTCCTCCGTTCGGACACCTTCCTACCAGACGATATGACAACTAGCTACCGTTCTACCTGCGAAACCATGTTAACCATATACTGACAATACTCCCATGGCCCATTACCCTCATTACTATTTTGTTTTCAGCCTACTTTTAGATGTCATGACCGGTCACCATATACGTTACCACACACGGTCGTCCTCCGAACTCTTCATTACACCTCTCACGCTATGCCTCCGCATCAGCATCTCTACCTTCCGCATCAGCCTCCCCACCTTCCGCATCAGCCTCCCCACCTTCCGCATCAGCCTCCCCACAAGGTAAGAGGATTCATCTTTCTTATTGATCTCTTAGCCTTGTACCCATATGAATTGACCTCTGCATGGGATGATGTTATTTTTTTTATCTAATCCTAAATACCACAGTTAGCTTACCGCACCCCCAATCTCACTCTTACCAAGTACGTAGGCTACGTAAGCCTCCCTCATACCATGCCTCCGCTCACACAATACCTCCGTTCACGAGTGAAAGTGGTTGGGATGAGCAGACTGGTCTTCATCAGGGCGTTTAGTCCCTGGGGTCGCCGACTCAAACAGCGGGAATCACATGCGGGGTAAACTTCGCAACCTCCGAACCTAGCCCTCCTCCGAGTAACAAAGTCTGCTAGTATAAAACAGGTAATGTATATTTTCGTCGACTATAAAAAGAGTAAAATTGCAGGGCCTGCACCTGCTTAATTTTAGTTTTTTATTGCCTAGCCGAAAATATACATTACCTTAACTCCCGACCATGCCTCCCCACCATGAGCTAGGTTCTGGTAGGAGGAGAAATGATGATGACTGCCGCAGCGCAAGGGCTTGTATAAGCAGCCTCACACATGCGCAGTAGAAGTAAGAGCCCGCCAGAGAAGGCAACTTTCAAGTTCTAGGGGAATAATAGCTCAAAGGAGGAAACTGCTAGTATAAAACAGGTAATGTATATTTTCGGGTAGGCAATAAAAACTAAAATTAAGCAGGCGCAGGCTCTGCAATTTTAGTCTTTTTTTGCCTAACCGAAAATATACATTACCTTCTTCTCACTCTACCTCCCCTCTGTGTCGCCATCGGGTACTATAGGGGAATAAACGATGAAGCCACAGCCGCCAACCGTGCTTTATATAGAAGGATGGGTGCGCAGATCAAATGCGCATTGGGTCTCAAGGCTGGCAGGCTCCTAGAACTTTAATCTCTACATAAAATCGCAAAGGAGAAGGAGAATGCTAAAAGCTCAGTTAATTTATATTTTCGGTTAGGCAATAGAAACCAAAATTAACCAGGTGGCCCTGGTAGTTTGATGTTTTAATCGGTGTTAAAATTTCGTTGGTTTCTTGAAGTAAATTTTGTATTTTGTGCTTCCAGATCATGGAATTTTATAATCGTCACGCAAAAGCACGGTCTGTGTTGTTAGGCTACTGTAACTTGAATCCTAACAACCCCAATGGATACATTTTTGCACACGATTTTCTCAAGCAACATTTTCCAATGGACAAGTCAGTGCTGAGATTGGTCCTAAAGGTAATATAAATTTTCTTTCAATTTACTTTACATTATCAACGAGAGCCTGCTAGAAATGCCTTTGGGTTGTTCGATCTCCCTATTTGGGCTCTTACCGTTGTTTCCCATCTTGTAAATGGTTCAGAGATTGCAGTGTTCTTCCTTCACATTTATCCTTTTTCTTAAAATCAGAGCTGCTCTCACCCATAGCGATCTCTCCTGACAAGAGTGTTTCGCCCCTGATTGAGCTCGTCAGTAGATGATACTCTGTGGATGAGAGCATAGGTTCCTTGCTGGTGGTAAATTAACAAGCTCAAAACCGGACTGGCTTCAGCAAGCTACAAAGCATAACGCATGTATGGGGTTTCATTCTACTGAATGTTACACCACCACATTTAGGCCTATCAGTGTCAGTTTATCACTTAAAATCAAGCTGCTCTCACCCATGGAGATATCTAGACAGACTGTTTGCCCTTGTTTGGGCTCGTCAGTATGGAATACTCTGTGGATGAGAGCATGGGTACCTTGCTGGTGGTAAATTGACAAGTTCAAAACCGCTTCAGCAAGCTACAAAGCAAAACCTACTGCATGTATGGGGTTTCATTCTACTGAATGTCAGTCACACAACCACATTTAGGCCTATTAATGGCAGTTTCTAGTTGCCTTGAAAAAATCCATTACTTTTTTTATTAGCATTTTCCTTCTCAATGCTGTTCAATTCTCGAGAAAACAAACGCAGATCCTTCCGGTTCACTACCTACTGCGCAGATGATCTACTGCGCAGCCTCCATTATATAAATCGAAGCGGAGCGGCAATGCTCACCTTTTCTTCTCTACCACCACACTGTTCACATCGCTGCGAATCGTTGGGCTGACCTCCGCTTCAGCTCTCCGCCTCCGCTCTGCTATGCCACAAGCGAAGGGGATGCCACGGGAAGGTTCTTCCCCCCCTTCCTCGACGTTCCGCCTCACCGGTTCACGTCCCTCCGGTTGCCGAGAACATAGAAGTTCTAGAGCTTACGATGGACCAGGAGTCATTGGAGCCTCCGCCTCTGAACCCGTTTTTTTCAGAATCCTTTCCTCCGCCGTGCAATACTGCAGACATGTCTCCTATTCCATGCAGTCAACCGCCTCCGGCGAAAGACCTCCGATCTCTTTCGGAAGAACTTTCCCGCAAAAATAACGATATGCTCGACTGAAACTACAGTTGAAGGCGCGGAAGGTTGCGGCTGAATTAGCCTCCTCCGTTGACCCACGCATCCTACTGTTGGACTTGTCTACCCATTCCTCCGACGCCTCTCGTCGCACTAATGAGCCCCTTACGTCGTCTCAAGTTCACTCTGTCATGGACTCTTCCCTCCGCACCTTCAAACGGAAGGCGCCTACTGATTATAAGCGTCCTTGCTCTTCCGCTGCCGACACGGACCCATCCACCGCTCCTGCAGCTCCGCCTCCGTCCTTTCCGGCGCCACCTCCGGTCCCTCAGCCAGGTTCTTACGGCGATAACAATTCCTACTATTCGCCAGACCCTTCCGACTCTGGCCTTCCGGAACCTCCTTTTCAAGGTGACCCTGATCCTTCCGAGATTCCTCTTCCCGAACTCATGAAAACAGTGGAGGAAATAATTTCGGACTGCTTTCTGTATAAGGCTTCCGCATCGTCTGACACAACCTCCAAAAATAGGGGGCTAGCAACAGGCTTTGGTTTCGGCCTCCGCGATCAACTTCCGCATCAGCCTCTGCTCCTAGGGCAGTCAACAACTCTTCTTACTACACTCCTCCGTAATGGAGGGGTCCTTTTGGGAAACGAATCACCCCTCTAGTTAGACAAGGACCCTCATCCGCCTCGTCCGGGTCGTGAGAATTACTTCTTCCACCCAACCGGCGATGGTACTTCTAATCCACGCAACTTCGACACTTACCCTCAGTCGGAGTTCTTGACAGCTGACACTAAATTAGACTTTTGCTCGGCACTTTAAATCCTTTGACGTGTGGCAGTCCCTGTTTTTGTCCTCCGCGACAACGATCACATTCTCCGCCTTGGTCTCCGGGCTGCCTCCCAAACGGATGTTCTCAGCACTGCCGCTATCGTACTGTGTGAAAGACTCTACACTGACCCTCAGGATGACACTCGTCAACTAACGTTCCTTATCAACCAAGTCTTCCGCACGAGTTCCTTCGCCACATATCATGTAATGAATTGGTTCACTCGTGCCCTCTTCAATTCAACTCTGCTTCTGCGGGAGGCACAAGAAGCATCCAACCTCCATGCTTCCACACGACACCACCTCCGCAATCAACCGATTCATGAGTCGGAATCCCTATTCCGAGGTCTCATACCTAAAGTAGCTCCCCACCTTGACATTTGCCATAAATCACGATACAAAAGATCTCGTGTCTCGCGCCGCCCTTGTTCCCTTCCGTCACGACCTGAGTCTGCGGCGGACGACCAAGGGACCGCCTAACCCTCCGAACACCATCCGCCTCCGGCTCCGCGATCTGTCGCTCCCTAGGACGTCCTTCCTCTTCCGATCGGCGACACTGAGCCAATTCCAACCCCGACACAAAAGCCGAGATAACTATTGACATTTCGCCTCCCCCACAAGCTCTAGGGGGACGCCTTCGCTATTAGGCCAAAGCCAGGCAAACCACGACCTCCGATCCAGTGTTCCTTTCGATCATATCTTCCGACTTCAAACCGAAGTTCCATACACCTTCCCCTGTGCAGGATCCTCCGTGGGACCACCAATCTCGTTCCGCCGGACCCCTCTGCCTGGAAATATTATCTCTCCTTCGGAAGAAGGCTATTCATATTGTGTTCCCCTCCGTTCGCCCCAGGATTTTACAGTAGCATCTTTCTCTGCGACAAGAAAACGAGGGAATCCCGCCTAATTTTTAATCTCAAGCCACTCAATCAGTTCATTCACAATCC
This sequence comes from Lithobius niger, assembly GCA_023313725.1. Classification (NCBI taxonomy): domain Eukaryota; kingdom Metazoa; phylum Arthropoda; class Chilopoda; order Lithobiomorpha; family Lithobiidae; genus Lithobius; species Lithobius niger. Next base: position 5,997 of record JAHWFP010146456.1, read on the forward strand.
ACATTTTCAAATGGAAACAGTGTCTTCCATTCGCGAATCTCTCCAACCCAACAATTGGACAGTTTCTCTCGACTTGGCCGACGCCTACCTTCACATCCCGCTTCATGCCTCTGTCCGCCACCTATTCCGTTTCTTACTCGACAACACCTTCTACGAATATCTTTGCCTTCCGTTCGGTCTTAACCAGGCCCCCCCCCCCTGTATCTTTACAATGATCTTACGACCGGTTTTTTTAGCCTGCCTCCACCAACAAGGCATCCGCATCCATGCCTTCCTCGACGACAGCCTCCTCCCGCATCAGCAACCAACAACTCTTATCAAGAAACCTAGCTACCGCCATGTCTCTTTTTCATCACTTAGGCCTCGGTTTAAACCTCCCAAAGTCACGTCTCCTACCTGCCCAGTCGTTCGTTTTCCTAGGGGTATTCTTCGACCTCCGCACAGCATCCGTCATGCCATCCCCGGAACGTATCGAGTCTCATCTCCCCTGCAGCAGCTGAGTTACACCTTTCAGGACCTTGCCTCCGCTATAGGGACCATCGATTCATTCGCAGATCTAGTTCCCTACGGCCGCTGGATGGCGCGTCCATTACACCACTACCGCTCCTCCCATTGGGGCGATCCCCGCACTGCCATCAATCTTCCTCCACAACAGCGAGGCCAGGCCTTTCCTACCGACACTTTCCTACCGACACTTTCCTACCGACACTTTCCTACCGACACTTTCCTATGGTGGATGGATGTCTAGAATCTCACAACCTCCTTTTCCCTCCACGAACCACCTCCTCACCTCCACTTATTCACGGATGCCTCTCAGACGGGCTGGGGAGCCCACGTAAACAACCTTACAACGTCCGGAAGCTGGATAACAGGAGAAACGGAACACATCAATCATTTGGAACTACGTGCAGTCCTTCTAGGCCTGCAACATTTTCAACATTATTTAACGCACCATGTTGTACAAGTTCACATAGACAACACCACTGCTGTTACCTACCTCCGCAAGGGCGGAGAGACGCCTTCCCTTACCCTCCACCGGATAACATCCGAAATCTTTCAATTCTGCATCCTCCATCGCATACGCCTCCTGCCTGTCCACATCCCGGGGTCTCTGAACGTCATAGCCGACTCTGTCTCGTCGCATGCCTCCTGTCAGCGAATGGACCTTGCATCCCACAATCTGTCACTCCTTCTTCCACCTTTGGCAACGACCACTAGTGGATCTCTTTGCCACGAGATTCAACAACAGACTCCCTCTATTCGTCAGCCCACTACCGGATCCCGAGCCTGTTCAGTGGATGCACTCACGCTCGACTGGAATCACCTACACGCCTACGCCTTTCCTCCTCCGCGCCTTCTTCCGCTGGTCCTCCGCAAGATTGCCAGATGGTGAATCCTGGCGGTCGATTCCTCCTCGTCGCACCCAACTGGCCAGCAGCAGCTTGGTTTCCGCTTCTCCTTTCCCTCATCAACTCGCCCCGACAGCTACCGGATCAACCAGACCTTCTGTCCCAGAACAATAGGACGATCCTCCACCCGAACCTTCCGGCGCTAAGCCTTCACGGGTGGTACTATCATCAGACTCCTCCGCACAAGAGGCATTCTTGACGACGAGGCCTCTCGCATCGCGTCACGAGCCGTCCATGCCTCCACCACTAGAATATACGACAGTCACTGGAAACGACGGTTTCATTGGAATGTCACAGAACTGGATAGTCCAATCCATCCATCCTCTGCATTAAACGCCATCTTCAAGGCTTCCAGGAATACAGCCCTCCTTACTGATTACAAATTTTCATCTTTAATTCACTCTTTCCTCTTGGAGCGCCCACGCGCAAGGAAACAGTTCCCTGACTAGGACCTTTCCATCGTCCTAACAGCCCTCATGACTTCTCCCTACGAACTAGCCTCCGCTCGTCTCAGCCACCTCATAAGGAAGACTGTGTTCTTAGTGGCTCTTACAGTATGCCTCCGATGTAGTGACTTACAAGCCCCATCCGCTACGGAGCGAGATTGCTTTTCCTACCGGATTACAAGGGTGTCACTCTCACCCCTCAACCTTCCTTTCGTGCAAAGACTCAAAAGCCCACTGATCGCACTCACCCTTTTATCATCCCCTCTCTCTCAAACATATTAGGGGATGACCAAGAACGTATCTTATGTCCGGTACGAGCCATCCGTTTTCATCTTCAGGCCTCCAAAGTCTTTCGAAGAGGACGCTCGCAACTATTTCTTCCATTCAGTAATAAAGTTGGGCAGACTTCTACCTGAATGATTGCCACCTGGCTCAAAAGCGTCATTGTCCAGGCCTATGAAGCTCTTGACATAGACTGCATCACGGAAGGAATTAGGGTAACATCCCACGAACTTCGTGCGATATCCACCTCTTGGGCCCACTACAGCAACGTTTCCATCTCCGAAATTATGGAATCTGCCTCCTGGCATCACCCTACTGTCTTCACGTCCCACTACCGCCGTGACATGTCTCATCACGCTGACGGCCTATATCGCGTTGGGCCATTTGTAGCCGCGCGTCGCATACTCTAACCCCTTAAACACACTTTGACTATTCTGTGAAGGGAACCGGTCGCTACCTGAGGGGACTCCTGTCAAATGGCGCCCGCCGCCTTGACAAAGTCTATGGGAATGCTAATAAAAGAGGTAAAGGATTTTTTCAAGGCAACAAGTAATACCTGGTTAAGTTTGGTTTCTGTTGCCTATTGAAAAAATACATTACCTTGCTCCCTCCCTCCTCCCCTGTAGTCGCCATTTGGGCACAATAGAGGTATCGAAAAGGTGATGGAGGCTGCACAGTAGGTAGCGAACCGGAAGGATCTGCGTTTGTTTTCTCTAGAATTGAACAGCATTGAGAAGGAAAATGGTTATAAAAAAGGTAATGTATTTTTTCAATAGGCAATAGAATCCAAAATTAACCAGGTAATACTGGTATTTTGACGTTTATCACTTAAAATCAAGCTGCTCTCACCCATGGAGATATCTAGACAGACTGTTTTGCCCTTGTTTGGGCTCGTCAGTAAGGAATACTCGGTGGATGATAGCATAGGTACCTTGCTGGTGGTAAATTGACAAACTCAAAACCGCTTCAGCAAGCTAAAAAGCAGAAACTACTGTTAGTTTGGAGCTCCATTCTGCTGAAGACTCTCACATTTAGGCCTATTAATGGCAGTTGATCACCTAAAATCAAACCGCTCAAGCTGACGAGCCTAACCCGTTTTTGCTCATGCCGTGAACTGGATGATTTTTTTTATATATACCAGTATATATACCCCGGGGACCCCTCAGAAAGCTCGCGTTGCACGTTGGGTCTTAATTTTTTGCCGTTCTGTAGCTGCCTACCATTAAGCAGTAAAGGGTTAGTGTGACTTCGAACGGGGCAGAGAAAAAGAGTTATAAACCCTTTTTTGCCCATGCCAAACTGGATGATTTTTTTTAAGTCCCATATGACAGTTGGGTCAGTCGCGAGATTCGAGCCGGCATTCACTTTTGAAGACGTGGACGCTAACCACTAGGCTGTTGCTGCTCTCTTTGCTCGGAGTCCTCTCACAAAGCTTGCGATGTGCGTTGGGACTTAGTTTTTTGCCGTTCCGTAACCGCCTACCATTGGGCAGTAAAGGGTTAAGTGATCGACTGCAATTAATAGGCGTATAGGTGGGTGTCTTAACATTCAGTAGAATGGCGCCCCATACAAGCAATAGTTCTCCTTTTCTTATGCAGAAATCTGCCTAAAAATGAATTTTGTTATTCAATTAATTTGTGTGCATGTGTTGCCAATAGTCAAAGGTAATCTTTTCTTTGATATGAATTTGTTTATTGTTGTTCAAAAATTTTGGACGATGGTAGCTACTTGTATCCTAATTTGCTCGTGTTTGTGATGAAAACTTTTGTTTGCTTTTAGGGATTGGCGCTCCTGTGCCCATCAGATAAACGGGTGCTGGAGTTGCCTGGTCTGCTGGCATATTCAGGTATGTTGTATTTAGGGATCGACCGAGTCCGGATATATCCGGATCGGTCGCCGGATAATACGGTATCCGGCAATATCCGGATCCGGCAATTATGTTGAGCCGGATACCGGTTGCAACACAACCAAAACATGTTGCCGTAAACATGTTGCATGCCTTGGTATCTACGGGTATAAAAATTCCAGATGTAGTGAAAAGAGGATTAACGCTATGCCAGAAAAGAAACAACCAAAAACAATGATTGGTTTAGCGAATTTTCGGTAGTATAATATGCTTACAGAGAACATCCACTACCTTCATCAGGCAAAAAGTGTACGAGCACGCACAAAAATACGACTACATGCTATAGTTTATGTTTGAATTTAGCCGCCGTTAGCCGTTTGGATGGTGTTGCCATCTCGTGCTGCAAACTCGTGCTGCTCATTCGTTGTTGTAGGAGTCAGCAGTTTGTGCCATTTCTTGGAGAGGCTTGCTGTCAGTTCAGGTGTAGTGATTTTCTGGATATTTTTATGTGCTGGTTCTTGTAAATTCATGAGTGGTCTTCTTTTAGACTGGAAAAGTTGAATGGCCATGCATTCTTCTGGCATAGCGTTAATCCTCTTTTCACGATTTCTTTAGCCAGAATGAAATGAGCCAGTCGGCTTTCAAAATATTCCAGATGTAATAATTACAGTGTAAATTATTGCACAAAAATATACTTGGGATAATCGTGTTGGGTTTTCATAACTAAAAAAAAAAGTTGAAGTTCGACTACGTAAATGCGCTTACAAAGATATTCACCTTCTGTTGCAGTACATGGGAGACCTTGAAATGATCGTCCTCTGGTTATTCTTCCATTACAGCATTGTTTACGGCTTCCAAAATCCTTTTTTTAAGTTTTTAATACCGTTGAACTAGTTTAAAGTTGTTTTATTTCCTAATTTATATTCGCTATCGTTGAAAGCAATCCGTTTACGGCCGCCATTGCGTTCCCACTCCCAGCCAGCTGTCCGCCAATAGACGCGCACCTGCAAACTCCAATGGTTGTGACGTTGACTCGCTTCACGTGACGTCACTTGCGAATAGCCCCAGACGTGATGAGTGATCATGTGCCAACCGGGGAATCCCAGCTTTCCAACGCGACCAAGATGCGGCCGTTTGTTGCGTTGTTGAGTTACGACAGCTTGAACCAAGGTCTAGTTTTAGCAAACAAAAGCAATTTCACGTCAATTTTGACGACACGGCCAACAAAAAACATCAATTGAGGTAATTAAAAGATGTTAAATTAAATAAATCCAAAATAGGCGTGCCACAGTATCTAATTCAGTCGGAATTACACCTCCGTTGTATGCAGTGGCGGTTTTTCTTTGCAAACGGGGCTTTGAATCGAAGGTACGTCGGGAGTTTTAGAAACTGTTTTGAAGTGACGATAAATCGTGGTTTGGACGTCAAGGGGTTAAATTCGAAAAGAAAGACGGTTTAATGACGGCATCAAAAACTAGCAAGCAGTAATAACATGATAAACCAAAGATGACTTCCATGTTGCAAGAGTCGAGACCGTTTTGTTCATAAAACGAAAAAAAAATACAGCTTTTTTTATGTCGGTTTTCAGTCTTCTGTACGCCGTAACCGGCGAGAAGACTATTGCAACGACTTTGTCCGTCCGTCCGTCCGTCCGTCGCTTTTTTCAACTTCGCAACAGTACCAGATATTGACGACCATTGTTTACAACGTCCATTGTTTAATAGACTGCTTCGACGTAACTAAATTAAATAATAACAGCAGTTGTAGTGCATGATAGAGGTGTGCGCCTCAACATTGGAAGTGGAGGAACTGTACAGAAGACGGGTGCGACTAGGCAGTCGCTGTAGCCGCTTGTTTTTTCTTGCTTTCAGTCTCTGTTATACTGTGCACAATACAAAACGGAACGAAAGCAATTTAAAAAAGCTGTAAATAAAAGACCTGTTGTGATTTTTTTTAGTGCAACCAAAATTCAATAATTTTAATCTAAAATAAATGCATGGACTACATACTGGTTTCACGAATATTGCAAAATTTTGCAAATTATTTTTCGAAATGAAGCAGTAGGCTAATCAATGAGAAATCCCTCAAATAGAAAAATGTTTTCTGACTGATAACCTAATGAGTGCTTTGTTTGACTGTTTAAAAAGAATTTGCAGAATTTAGCAACATTGCAAAAACAGTTCTGTAGCCTACATGCAATTAAACTATACTGGTACTCATAATAGCGTAAGACTTCTACGCAGTGGCGCAGCTAGAAAAAATTGTAGGAGGGGGCCGAACGAAGCCTGCAAGGGGGTCTGGGGGAGCGCTGCAAGCTCCCCCAGTGGGGTCCGGGGCAGAGCCCCGGAAGCTGAAGCATTTTGGTGTTCATCATTGCCTTATCTGGCTTCTGAAGGGTACTGTTTTTACATATTCTTGAGAAATTTATTTAGCATTATGATGCGATCATGTTAAGGTTGTTCGTGCAATTTTTTTCCAGGACCTCTTTTCCACGGACTGTATCCCGCAGACCCTTTTGTTTTCTGGACAATTTTCTTTCGGACATTAATTTTCCACTGGATCTTTTTTTCCGAACCTTCTTTCCACGGACCTTTTCTCCCCAAATCTTTTTATCCAGACCTTTTACCCTTAGGTCTTTTTTTCCTGGACCTTTTCACCCAAGAATGTTTTCTGCCTCTTGTCCGAGTTTTTATTTTTTTTTTCATTTTTGCAGGAGGTACAGATGTATGATAAGATCTAGATTTGGGGCTTGTTTTAACATCTCTGTAATGTGTGGAGCAATCCGGACCACTACACTGTGACTGAGATTGGCGCTAATAACCTAGCTGTCGACGTCCCATTAGGACTCAACCAACACCCACCACCCTTTTTCCTAGTTATTAATTTTATATCAATTTATTTTTGCCAAATTTAGTGTAAAAAGTACAATTTATATCGGTTTCATGGACGATTTTACACAATCAAAACACTTTTTAATTAGCCTAAAATTGGCCTGCTATTATTTTCCACATCCACGATTATTTTCATAAACGTTTAGGCCAACCCTAATGTTAAAAGTAACGGGATACGATAATAACTAAAATAACAAACTACTTGACTAAACTGGTAAAATAATATGGCATTGACAAAAGCTGTAACTAAAGCCAAATATATTAAATAATAAGCCTATAGGCCCATCTCAAATCATGTGAAACTGACAGAAAAAATTAAATTTCTACGTTTTCTCTGCTTACCCTTCTCGGTTTTCCATAACTTCCACTTTACGAGCATTATCAAGTTGATGTCGAATATCTTCTCTTTTTCCGGAAGTAACAAAAATAAAATTGTCCGATTTGTCCATTACGTTTTCTCTGTATTTTTTTCTGGCTGTGTTCGTCAAACAATTCAATTGCATCTTCATAATTAGTGAATGCTGTTTTTACTAACGAACGCAGTTGTCGGCCTTCTCCTTTGCCAGACTTTTCTGGCACAAAAATCAAAAGCGTTGTGCAAAATGTCCCATTTTTTCCTCACTGTAAGCCAGCCATTGGTTCTTGTTAAGCCATTTATGTGGAAAAGAACGATTTCTTTCATTTTGCATCACTTGTGGAAAAACATGATCTTGATCTAGAACCCAACAGTTTGTTTAAACAAATACTATTTTTCCTCCGTTGAGAAGACCTGCTTTTTGCTCCATCTGGTTTCGTCAAAGTTTCCTACATCCAACTTGCGTTAAATAAATACAGATTTCTTCAGGCCGTGTCAGTATGGATCAGAGGCAGACCTCGGAATTTGAATGTTTCAAAGATCGTGGGTTCGATTCCCCGTTCAGGCAGGCTGACATTTAAGTCCAAAAGGCAACGTAAATAGGTTTGCATCTGTAATTTTTTAACCCTTCTGAGCCGACTGGCTTACCGTTCTGTGTAATCCAACCTGCGTGTTGCTGTTTTCGACATTTTAACTGGAAGCTTTTCATGTGTTTCTGGACAGCCTTCATCTTCACTTCTATTATTTCCTGCCGTATTCACTTCCTTTGATTTTGTCTTGCTGCTTCTTCTTACGAGCATTGCCAAAGAAAGTCAGGGAATGAAGAAAGAAACCAATATAGTGGTATTATGACCGTCTGGGTATACCCACCAAAGAAGGGTTTTTAAGGGTGGAGGGTTGAAGGTTAAGTAAGTGAGATGGAAACAGTTGGTTGACGAAAGAGTACGTTGCTTGGGGGAGGAGCAAAGTAGGCAGATTACAAAGGATTTGGCAAGCGCCTGGAATGTGTTACTGGATTACTAGCGGGAAATGGTTTCAAGTAGGGAAGGGGACTTTATCCAAGAACTGTCAGACGCTAAAACAGATTTGATGTTCCTGGATTTATTTTTAGTTTATTTTACGATTAACCGGCTACTCAACATTCACACAGCTTGACCTAAAGCAAAAATAAAGAAATTGTTAATTTAAAAAAAAGGGCATTTTTTTCTTGCTTCACTTTCGTTTCGGAGGGGGCCTGGCCCCCGTGCCCCCCCCCCCCCCTTCCCTGCGCCACTGCTTCTACGTGTTTAATGTAAGAAAATATATTTGCTGGTTTCACAGTAATTCAAAATTACTTACTTTTATTTTAGACATTTAGTTAACATATGCTCTTTTTCTAAGGTAACTACTTAAAATTTCGTGTTTACTCCTGGTTCGTCCCCCCCAGGTTGCGTTTCACTGCTACGCTGCAGGGCCACTATATACCACTGTTGCTTATGTTTTCGTTGGACAATCCGTGCGGTAGGTGCGTTCATTTTACCCTTGAGTTTTTAGGTTCCTGTTCGTGTATCAGACCTTCAGGAAACGGAAAAAGTGGAATACAGTCACTGCGAACATTGTTTAAGACTGGTGATCGTCATCCAGATTCTTTTAGGTATCGTGATTGTGATTTTCTGACAAATTGGCATATGCTCATATGTCCTAACCTGGCATGCCATAATGGGAAGTTTCTTATCCCCCACTACTGTTTTATGGTCGACGTCCTTCGTCCTAGTCTTCACCAGTGAACCTAAATCTTAGTTAGTTCTCCTTGACTTTCATCATTGTTACTGTATTATTTTCTTTTGAAAGCTGCCATTTTCGTCATTCTGGTTGCTGCTGCGTATTTTGCCTTGAAATGAGCCCAGAAAAGCTTAGGATATGGATTTTAGGTCAGCCCGGCCGGTTGAAATGAACATTTCACTTCGTTCCCCACAGAACAGAATTTGAAGATTCAGCCTCAAATTAAAACTATGAACACTTTTCCAGCATCAGCGCTAAACC
>JAHWFP010146458.1:3312-15429 GCA_023313725.1 Lithobius niger
GTCACTAAGCCTTCAGAGGTAATCGTTAGAGACCGACCCTGTCTCGTCTCCATAAATCGAAACATGGCTGTACTGAACTCCCGGTTGGATCTTACAAGCAAAATACCATGCACTTAGGCTATACGCAATATGGCTGCAAAAAACGCTGATTCGTACCTCAATCCTCGTAGCTGCTGGCTGTCGAAACCAAAACTAATAGTCCAAAAAAAAAAAAAAATCACACACTTGCATTAAAACTTCGCGCGAAGTAGTGTAACGACTTAGATATACTAGTAAATTGGTTTTAAGCTAACAAAAATTTGACAAGTAAACCTGCGTAAAGTTCAAGTTCCGTTTTGACGATCGCAAAGAGTTTTCAAGGGAGGTTGTCGCATCCCCCAAAACCTGCTCCACAGGCTCGCCGTACATACTTTCGTCGCTTGAACGTCAAAAAACGTCTCTTCGCTATGGCCATATTGACGGGTTCGCACCCATCAAGTTCTTGCCATAGACAGTACTGATATCGGAGCCAAAATGGCTGCCACCAAGTTTGTGGTCCAAACGGTGATCACTCAGACTTAACTGACAATCACCAAGATGTCAGTTAAGATTTAGTGATCAGGGTTGGCACGGAAAACTTGGTGGCAACCATTTTGGCTCTGATATCACTACTTTCTATGGCGAAAAGTTGATGGGTCCCCTTTACCATCATGGGGGTTTGTATGATATCCCCACTTTTGGTCGCCTTATGGGTTTTTGCTTTAGTGAAAGTCTTGATTGTGGGATCCTTATGAAAATATAATCGTTTAATATCAATTAGCCCCAAACAAGCAGACGATTCTGCTATTTCGCTTGCTGAAACCGTATTCGTTTCGCCATTGTCAAATATAATCGTACATCGTTTCTTGAACAGCCTAAAGGAAATCTTAATTTTGGAATAATTAAAGGTCGCTGATTAATTATATTTCCATTAAGTGACCGTTGTCTTATATATTGATAGTAAAGCAGAAACAAGTGAGAGCTATAAGCTAGTTAGTTTAGTTTATTTATTTTTGTCATTAACCTTATTTATTGATAATTTTATTCTTAACCTTTAGGGAGCATGAACCCAAACTGGGTTATCCGCCCCAATGTGATGAGAGAGTGCGGCGTACTCCTCTACTGCTACACCTAAGCAATGTCGAAATTAACTAATAAAGTCTCACACATTTAAGGTTTACCTTTAATTCGATCAACTCATTAACACATTTGCCGACCGACCCAACATTACGTATAAATCAGTAATTAAACTGGGCGACGTTCTTCTGTAAGTGCTCAGGGAATGGGCGAGAGGTTTCAAGTTCAAGAACTCAGTTCCAATTCAATCCTTACTGCATAGCCAGGGGACTTTGCACAGAGTACCACATATTAGGCATCAGCAAGAATTTAACCTTCGAACTGACTCTGTAGGCTCCTGAGGTTTTGACTGTTCGTTTGAACCCCCAACACCAACTGACGAACCGTCGCTCGACCACCTGTATTTATACGGGCGGAGAACAATAGGTCTTGTCTAAGGCTTTACGTCACGTGACTGGCTAGCAGGCGCGATCTGGTTCCAACTGGTTTAACAGTTAGCCTCCCTCGTCACCCGGCTGTTGGCGCTTGTCCAACTCCCGTGTGTGCACGGTAGTTAGCGGCACGCAACAACTATGTTGTCAGCAAGGTGCACCACGGAGTGCTGGCTTCGTGAGTTGCGTATTGCTGTACATGTAAGCCGTTACACTTTGTTATACATACTGTTGTAAGAACTTTATAAATCGCTCCGTACTTTTAATCATAGTGAGATTTAAACACTAAATCAGCCTCGACCAAAGTTAAAACACCACTTCGAAACACCACTTCGCACTTCGACCGCCTTAAAACAATTATCCGCCAAGAATTCCCAATTGGTTCAATCAATCAGCGTGACTTGCGTAAAATTCAAACAAGTTTTTGAAAATTAGTTAAGAAGATTTGAAAGCCAGATGGCTTGTATCATGACGGGGGTAGCTATTAGGCGACTTTTGTAATTGGCTGGACCACTGGCCACCCTGGCCGTAATTGATCATGTCCATTAATGAATGGAAAAGGGAGGAAGGGGGGGGGGGGGGACGGAACAACGTCCCCTTCTTAATGGCATGTTTGTACGTTAGGCTTCCTGAATCCATTGATTCAATGGATGATAGCGGAATCGCTCAGCGTCTATTAATTACCAGAATCTGATCGTTCATTGGTCCTATCGCTAAACCAATACCGTTTCCGAAATGGGGTTCCGGAGGAGATCCCAAGTGCTTTCCTGTTTATCATCACCATACCAACACGAGTGCTCTTCCTCTGATCAACAGCGATGTTGCTCGCGCGATAAAGACGCAGGGGAAGCACGGTGTGTTTAGTCAGAATTTGCTGATGCCCCATAGAGTAGAGCTTTGTTGACCTCTGGTCTGTTACTACAGGTCCTCTACTGCTGATCCCCGGGTGTGTTCGGTGTATACTCAGAGGGTCCGTGACTGTTTCGGAAAGCTAATAATCCTTTAACGCCATTCGTTCTATTAATCCAACGAGACAGATCATTATTTATGTCTGGGGGTAGGATTGGAGGAATTGCCCACCCCTTCCTTCCCAAGACCATGAAAAAAACCGCTCCCGCCAAAGGTGCAAAAATATTCTGACCCTCTCTCCGCCCTCACCACCGCAAAAAGTAAACTTTTCATGTACCTTTCCAGGAAAAGTGTAGATATTTCCTCTTCAATTATCTGGGCTAATTATAAAATTACATTTCGCGTCGACAGGTTCCCAATTGTATAGAAAACGAGCCAGGACTTACACCATGTTCTTGAAAAGATTCAAAGAAGTAGCATGTCCATGCTCTTCACATCTTCAACATGTGCAACATGAAAAATGCCCCATGCGTGAAAAAACTAATTTAGAAAGTGGTTGAAAGAATTATTCACCGGTGACAGTTACAATAACACCAAAATCGTGTAAATACTAAATTGATCATCAGGGGGGGGGGGGGGAGGGCGGTTATTGAAATTTAGAACTATACCTACTGAAAAGTTTGATTTTTGAGGTTCAAAAATTACTTTTTTCTCCCGTTTGGCCAGTGTTGTTTTTCTGACCCCCCTTCTTGACGGGAAGAAAAAATGTATGGACTCCCCCCACCCCTCCTTGAGGTGGTACAAGAAATCCATGATCCACAATTTCCTTCGCCCTCTCTCTACCCAGCAGGTAAATAATGACTACAACGTACGCCCACGCAGTAATTATAAACTTAAACCTTTGTTTTAGATACAGGATCTGAAATAATATGTGCTAAATAAACACAGATTATTAGGTTCGTTAAGTTTGTACGTAGTTTTTTTCTGTTTTATTTATTGTACATTGTCAGCGCGCGTAGCTTACAAGTTTCTTGTAATTTCATGCCCTGTTCTGATAATGAGTTACTGAATTATTAACAAAAACCCAAAACGAATACGAAAATTAATTACTATTTTAATGTCGCACTGAAACTACTGCGCTCAATTTTTTTGCTTCGTCATTACGTCACCAAAACAGACGGTAGGCTTAACTGTAAAGTTAGACCTAGGTCTTCCATGTTAAAGCCGAAATTTCGATTCTCATATTAGCTTTAAAACGAAAATACGGCGTTGAATCAATTATAAATCAGGCCTGAACTTTGTCTTGCATAAAGATCGTAATAATTATTCTTCCTTCTGCTTCCAGAAAGCTGTAGCTTAACTTTTTTCCCCACCCCACGGCGCAAACTGATTTTCCTCAAAGCTAATGTCATTAAAAAAAAATTGTTATTTTTATTTCCTTTCCTTTTTTGTAAGTTAAGCGGTTTAACCTTTGTGTAAACTTACATAAAATTTTGTAGTAACAAGGTGGTCTTTTTTATCTTGATCTCACTCTAAGGCCCCATTTATAAAGCTGATTTTAACGCGTACGCGTGACGCTGGCCGCTTGAAACTAGAGCCTTTCCCATGCTCTACGCTTAAGCGCGAGCATTTTATAATTGTGCAGCAGGTGGCCCAACGCGCGCATTTTGATATTATCAAGCGTCACGCCAATATCTACTGGCTCTAGATCGGTGAGCGCAAGTTTAGTTTTTGCATGCTGGGATAGGAAAATGGCGGCATCGACGTATATTACGTCGACAACACAAGAAAGGAATTCGTGGTGTTCTAAAAGGTTGAATGAATGCTCAAAATAAACAGCCAAATATCTTAATTACAGTGACCGTGACCCGTATGGCATCGAATCTTGCCGGTGTACGAGTGTGAATTTGTGAAGCAGCGTAGTTGGATCGGAGTAGCGGACCAGCATTAGCAAGCTCACGCGTTTTTGTAAATGGAAGAACGTTGGGCCGTAGCGTGACGATATCGCGAGTGGGTCAAACAGACCGTCCGCGCCCACTGCTTTTCTCATGAACTGGGGCGAGTTGCTCGTCAAACACGAACGTCGAGTATGACGCGATTTTGCCGGAATCGTTGGCCACGTCGTGTGCAAACATAGCAACGATTACGTCAAAATCACGTCATATTCGACGTTCGTGTTTGACGAGCAACTCGCCCCTGGCCTTCGCTCTCGCGGAAGCGTTTATATTGTAAATGAGCCCTAAGAGTGACACACGGAGGGAGAGGAAGTGTGGGAGGCGGGTTTTTGGGGCGAGGGGTAATCGTCTAACTAGAAAAATCGCTTAATTGGGAGAACGTTTACAGTATAACAGTATAATGGAAAACCATCTAACAAGAAATTCTTATAATGGAACATCGTCTAACACGAAGTTCGTATAATGGGAAATCGTCTAATGTCCCTGCCTCGCTCGCGCTGCCGCGCTGACTGCGGCTATACATATAACACCACAAACCGCAGGTGTATTATTGTCCAGTTATACTTTTATCCATTATACGATATTCCGTTTAGATGATTTTCCAGATTTTTTATTTAGGCACGCAGATATTAGATAATTATCCCATTAGCCGATTTTCCAGTTAGACTTTCGTCCGACAGCCCGGGTTTTTCACATGCTACCCAAAACCCTAGTAGAAAGTAGGCTTCTCTGCATGTGCTGCTCAATCTTTGATCCGATTAAACTCTTAACTAATTCCCACATTCACACACATCCCCACCACGTGTCACTCTTAGTCTGTGACAGGTTGTTAATAGAGAGATAGAAGCACCAAGTCAGTAATAAAATTAGAGCAAGCCAGAAAGGTGCACAAAAGTAGACAAAAACAGCGACGTTTCTGGTCAGAAGACGAAGCGTTATCAAGCAGCACAAGGCGTGCGTCAATTCACCCAACAAGCATCAACCAGAAGTTGAAACATAAACATAATCATAAAGAGAAACATAAATGTAATCTTAAATACAACGACAAAACAAATTCCTTGGTATTGCATCGTATAGCGACAAGGCACACCCGGTTTTGATAAAATACAAAAACCATCGTTCACGAAAAGCAATTCCGATCTAAGATAAGTTTAGAACGTATTAGTCGCATAAGTTTAGTCGCATTTTACCAGAAAATAAGCAACTTTCGGATTGTATTCAAGTAATGTTGTTGATAGGCGTTTAAGTGATGACCTAATCAAGACCCGTCAAATTCTGTCTGGCGAAGGGATTTTGTCTGTCGACCAGTTTTTTCAACGCTCGACTGTCATACGAACCAGAGGACACAGCATGAAATTGACAAAACCACAAATCCGCACCATTGTTGGACAGTTTTGTTTCACTGTGAGAGCCATTAATTCTTGGAACGCACTCCCAGAAAGTGTTGTGACAGCACCTTCAACCAGCAGTTGGAAAAGACAATATGATCTGACTCAGTGTTAAAGTGTTTTTGTTCCATGTTTTGTTGTGAACCGGTTACATAAGCTTGCTTTCTTCCGGTATTAATTTAATTTAATTTAATGCATAAATTAGGTATTACTAATTTTTCCATTTTAGGGGACTGTTGTACCCCAAGAACCGTAAAAGCTCTTCACCTCTCCTCTGTTTTCTGCAGTAGATGGTCAGTACCCTATTGCCGGCTTTTAACTCGACTTAGGTTTTTTAATTTTAGTATTTTAAATTTTTTAAACTTTTGATTGATGCATATTGTTGACAGGTGCATCAGCACAATATTTCGGCCATTGATGCAGAGATTTAGAGATTTGTAACTCAGTTGGTATATTTATAGATGTACCCCTTCTCCTCTTTTCAGCTTGTTACCTCGAGTTAACTTGGTGGAGCAATTCTGGGGTGCACATTTTCCATTTAGCAGACTAAACATTTTTTTGTTTATAAGGCTATTTTACATGTATTGGCTATGCCTATTTCAATGTGTACGCAATATTCATCATTGTATACACGTGTTCCTTCTGTTTTAATAAACATTTCTACAGTTATCACATCTAGTTTCCCTAATTACAGAATCTAATTAGTTACAATAAATTATATACGCTTTAAAATTCCTTAAAATGTGCATTTCACCATTGCATTATGCAAAGTAAACATTATAATAGTGCACCTTATCAATATCGAACTATATATTTGCCCATGGTGTACATTCTGGATCGGAGCTATCACAGTCAATCGAAGAATAGCAAGATTCATCTTCTGAAGTTATTTGGTCTGTAGCAGATTCATTGCTTTCTGGTTCTGCTGTGGTCTTTGAGTGAAGAGAATTAGGTGAGGTGGATTACTCCCTGAAGTGCATTTTATGTATTGACCCTCGCCTTTTGCGTGAAGTGTGCTGTTTAATAACGAGTAGTCCGAATTCTTCCCCGAAACGACGCTTTTTTGTGTAATTTGGTGCACCTTTCTTGCTTGTTCTAATTTTATCACAGCGCGTAAATAAAAACCCACGCGTTTAAAACAGCAAGTCTACAACAGCTTCCCGCAATGCCCAACGACTCGGCCGGAAAGCATCTCCTTGTGAAAGGGGTTGCGTCTGCCAGCTCGCTAGCACGGTGAGAGTTGTTTATTTTTTTGTGTACGCCAACTCCACGACCGAATATCTGATCCAAGCCGGGACAATAATACAAATAAATGCCCAGTTCATTTTTTAATGACTTTCTTAGAGCCGGCTTAATTATTTGTGAGGGGGATGCTTAATCCCTTGCGCAATGGGTACCCGCACCCTAGACAGCATTAAACTAAATTAGGAATGCGTAACGCCTTAATCCACTTTGTCAAAAGCAGCTCTACGATAGAAAAGGAACCTAAAAAAAGCGAAATCGTCTCTTTTGTTCAACTTGTTTTTTCTTTCGTGCGTGTAGAAAAAAAAAGCAGTCAATAAAAAGTCAAACCAAATGGTGCACAAGCAGACCCTAAAAAGCGACGTTTCGGAATACTTTAATTCCGTTTTCAAGCAAAACTTTCTTAGCAAAAGCTAAAAGTCAACATATATGCACTTGAATGGTTTCCCATCGTAGACAAACAAACAGGCAAAATAGAATCGAAAGTAAAGTGCTTAAACTGAACCGTGTTGGCGCAGAAGCTGCACATTGGTGCCCAGACCTCTCCCTCACGAAACCAGGGAAGAGGTGATATGTAGAGTTTAATGGTTGGCTATTTATGGGGCTTGCCGCTAGTGGGAGAAACTGGTAATTCCCAGTTTGTGAAGAATCGGAAATCGCTAATTTTTCCGCCAGGGCCAAGCTCCCATAAATAGCCAACCTTTAAAATCTAATATTAATAATAATTATAAAATGACTTTCTTTGCGCCATTTAAAAGAGCAAAGTGGCCATGCAGAGGTCGGGTGGACCGCTAACAGAACACCATTAAAAAAAAAAACATAAGTAAATTCGCAATAGCAAGTGCACGCCAAAATTTAAAAAAGAATTTCAAGACTTCCTGAGGGAAGAAATGGAGATTAAAAAGGAAGAAATCTGCAGGAATAAAGGAGAATTGGGGGGGGGGGGGGGGGCGGCCTCAAGGGCAGTTTTCAAGGCGAAATAAGTGTATCCTTAAATCACACGTATTAAGTTTTTTGCGAAAGATATGTAACGACGGTGCCGAAACAATGTCATTAGAGAGTGCGCTCCAAACTGGAACTACTCTCAGACCAAAAAAAAGCTCTCCTGAAATTCAGGTTAAACCTGGGGGTCTACATTTCACTTCTTCCCTGTTTTCGTCAGGGAGATGTCTGTGCACCCATGTGTACCTTCTGCGCTGACAGGGTTCATTTTAATCACATTATTTTCGATTTTATTCTGCCAGTTTCGTTGCCTAGGATGGGAAAACGTTCAAGTGCATCTACGTTGACTTTTAGCATTTGCTAAGAAAATTTCTCCTTGAGGACGGCGTGAAAGTATTCCGAAACGTCGCTTTTTAGTGTGTTGTGCACCATTTGGCTCGTCTTTTTATTGTCTTGTCTAGTTTCGGTGCTCGTACCTTAATCTGTAGAAAACAAAGCTCATTTGATAATTTTGTTGTAGACGAATAATATCAGGACATAGAGAGAAGCAATAAGGTTACATCAGAAAGTTAAATCACATCTTAACTCTTCCAAGCCTATGCCGGATCCTGGCGGAGGCTGCGGCTACTAATACTTCTGATAATGCGTTGCCTCCATGGTCCTTCGTAGGCAAAGCATTAGTACAGGTGGTAGTAGCCGCAACTGCCGCCAGGGCAACACGTAGGCGTGGAAGAGAAACAGTTACGCGGTATAATTTAGTAAAAGCCTAAAATGTGCGCAATAATCAAGAAACGGCGTTTCGAAGAAACCAATCTTCGTCATCACCGTTTTAAAAAAGTAAAACTAAAATTACGTGGCAATGTAGAACCGAGTCATCCTTACAACTAAATACATATAATTTTAAAATTTAAAACGTAAAGGCAAACATACCAGGCGGAGCAAAAAACCCCGCCCTTCCACTTGGCGACCCAAGCAAGAAAGACTTGATCTACGCAAATTTCAAAAGCCACGCGAACATCAGGCTTGGTCCACAACATTCTAGGGTTGCTTATGTCGGCAACTTGCGTGCGTATTTATTAAGCTGAAATTTGTTTATGATGGAAAAATATTCTTTAAGATATTTACTATCGGGTACCAAGTGTTTATATATGGCTGGTTGAGAGGCGAAGGACGAAAGTCTAACTGGATAATCGTCTAATGGGATAATCTAATATCTACCTAAATAAAAAATCTGGAAAATCATCGAAATGGAATGTCGTATAATGGATAAACGTATAACTGTACAATAATATAACTGATAAATGTCTAACTGGAAAATAATATAGTTGCGGGTTCTGATGTTATAGTCGTAGCGAGCGTGGCAGGGACTTTAGGCGATTTTCCATTATACGAATAACGTGTTAGACGATTTTTCATTATACTAATTTTGTGTTAGATGATTTTTCATTACACGAATTTCGTGTTAGACGATTTTCCATTATACGAATTTCGTGTTAGACGATTTTCCATTGTACGAATTTCGTGTCAGACGATTTTCCATTATACTAATTTCGTGTTAGGCTATTTTCCATTATATGAATTTCGTGTTAGACGATTTTCCATTATACGAATTTCGTGTCAGACGATTTTCTATTATACAAATTTCGTGTTAGACGATTTTCCATTATACTAATTTCGTGTTAGGCGATTTTCCATTATATGAATATCGTGTTAGACGATTTTCCATTATACGAATTTTGTGTTAAACGATTTTCCATTATACGAATTTCGTGTTAGACGATTGTCCATTATACTAATTTCGTGTTAAGACGATTTTTCATTACACTATTTCGTGTTAGATGATTTTCCATTAAACTAATTTCGTGTTAGACGATTTTCCGTTGTACTGGTCTACTGTATACGTTCTTCCAATTATGCGATTTTCCATTTAGACGATTACCCATCGCCCCGTGTAACGTGAGATCATTGGCCGTTCTCACCCATCAACCACCCGTACATAATAACTTGGTACCAGATAGTAAATATCTGAAAGAATTTTTTTCCTTCATAAACGTACTTCTGCTTAATAAATATGCAGGCAAATTTCGACATAACCACCCCTAGAATGTTGTGGACCTGGCCTGATGTTGGCGTGGCGTTTAAAATTTGCATAGAACAACTCTTTCTTGCTGGTTCGCCGAGTGGAAGGACGGTGATTTTTGCTCCGCCTGGTATGTCTGCCTTTTTTGAAAGGAAACATTACAAGGTTTTTATCTTTAAATTTTAAATTTATGTGTATTTAGTTGTAAGGATGAACATTGGCATGTAATTTTAGTTTAAGAAAATACAAGAGCATTAAGAATTAACGTGGAGTCATTGGCCGTTAATCTCACCCATTAACCACCCGTACACAATCACTTGGTCAAATCGTCTAAATAAACCTGATGACGACGAATGGTTTCTTCGAAAAGTCTTTTCTTGATATTTGTGCACATTTCAGGCGTTTACTAAGTTATACCTTATTGATTTTTTACCCCACGGCCACGTTCACAGCGGAGCCAAACATGCAACTAGCTGCAAGGGCTACACTGGAGGTAAACACCATAGCGCCTTTAGTCATGCCAGTGCTATGAGAGCGGTTTTCTTAGGCCGAAAAATGCGCGATTTTTGTGTGGGGGAGGGGTTTGTTGACATCTCCTGCAATTTCCAGCAAATGGAATTTTTTCTTTCCCAAGTTACAACTTTAAAACATGTTACGCAGCAGGGTTTGAACAAAGCAAGGTTATTTTTACTAGGGCATCATAGCATGTTGACATACAGGAGCGGAGAGTGAGATTATTTTCTGGAGAGGGGTAGGACGGTTTCCCCGAGGTGGGTGGGTCTATTGTACCTACATTAGCATTAACAGAGACATTTGTTGATCGTCCCTCCCCTCCCCCACTCTGACCGTCCTTCTTTCTCCCTCCCTTACTATTTTTATTCCCCCTCCTGCCTTCATCCTCTCCCTCCATTTTTATTTCTGTACTGAGTCCTGGACGATTTTTTTTTGGGGGGGGGGGGATTGTTTCATTTTTATTGTTAACTACGATACAACTTCTCGTTCATCGATAATGCGGGTGGATATTTCTTGTGAACCTAAATTGTTAATCCTCAAAACTGTTTCATTCTTCGTTTGTTTGCACAACGCATTATTCAACGTAAAATCTATGCTACTACAATATAACACACTCCAAAAACGGTTTCTAAGCAATAATTTTTTTTTAACAATTGGTTTCTAAGAATTTCAGTCATATTTTCCTTAAAGGGTAATTACATCCATTTTGGCATGCATGTTTTACTTTTGAACCACTTACGCTATAACTACAAGAATTGCGGTAAGAATACGTTACGAACGTCCGATACGACAATTTAATTATTGCATCACCAAAACACGACACGGAGACCGCCATTGTTTTGCTGGAACGCGCAGAAATTAATGCTGACAGATGTCACTTTTCAATTTCGACTCGCAGCCGATTGATATAGCTCTATTGGCTGTGAGGCCTCAAGCGTCCGAGGGCCTTAGCTGGCCACTACAACTGTCGGCCAGCTAACGCCGTCAGACGCTCGAGCTTTCACAGCCAATAGAACTATCTCAATCGGCTGCGAGTCGAAATCGAAGACTGGCATATTTCTGCGCGTTCCAGCAAAACAATGGCGGTGGCGGTCTCCATGTTGTGTTTTGGTGATGCAATAATTAAATTGTGGTATCGGACGTACGTAACGTATTCTTACCGCAATTCTTGTGTTTATTTATTGTGTAAATGATCCAAAAGTAAAGCATGCATGTCAAAATGGATGTAATTGCCCTTTAATTTCCGGGCCAAAATATGCCCGATTTTCGATCGAAAAAAGATTTCTCTGGTTTGTACTTGGTCAGCACGGTAAATTTTATCAGACAGCAGCATCAGGTGAATCAGCCGAGAAATCGGGGCTTTTAGCAACCATTTTGAACAACCTAGATGCACATGCTGTTCTGTTAGCAAGGTCCGGCCTGTAGTTGTATACAACATGTCCTTTCGCAGTACCAGTACCCACCAGACCAGTTTTACTACGCGTAACAAGGTCTGCCACCGTTCAGCTAAGTGTTACTACCTCAGCTGGCGTTGGTTGCTATCCTGCTACCTCTCAACGGGTGAATGACGTCAGCAGTGAGCGAACGATCGCCTCACCTGCACGAGGATAAAAGCTTTCTCC
>JAHWFP010146459.1:0-51871 GCA_023313725.1 Lithobius niger
TTGCTATTC
Organism: Lithobius niger; assembly: GCA_023313725.1. NCBI lineage: Eukaryota > Metazoa > Arthropoda > Chilopoda > Lithobiomorpha > Lithobiidae > Lithobius > Lithobius niger. Next base: position 10 of record JAHWFP010146459.1, read on the forward strand.
AGTTTCTCAGAAACAATCAAGTAACACTCGTGAATATCCAAGAACCCGCACATAAAGGAATAGCCAATATTACCACACCAGAGCTCACCTCTGGTTTCTCTTACATGTGGGAAGCCTACCTCCCTCCACCACCACATAAAGAAGAAGAGAGGGAGTCACTGTCAACATAACTGGCAGTTGGCCCCACTACACGTTTTTCAAATCTTAGTGATGTTACGTTAGTGTGCTAAACAACCAGTGCCTGATGAAGGCGGAAGACTTAGTTGAAAAACTTTAGTGAATCCTGCCGAAAATTTGCAGTGCAGAAGCAGTCTGAAACTTCAAATTGGCATAAGCGTTATTGTCTCTTTCCAATATCCAGCTTAATAAAAAAAAATCAATTTAAGTTTAAAACAGGATAGTTGCATAGGATTGTTGCTGCCAGGATGCGTGTCTAATGCTTAGTGATGCTAAAATGCGTAAAGATCTGTGCTTTCCGGAAATAAAAAAAAAATTATGTATACAAATATAAATAAAATATTTTTTTAAATTTATAACTTAACACAAAATATTCAGTTTAATTTTAAAAAATTTCAATTTAACTTTAACAAATTAGTTACTTTTATTTTTACGGAAAATACCCATCATGCATTACACTCGTCAATTTCAAGATAGCTGCTCATATTCAAGTTGGAGTAAAACGCTGGTGAACAAGAGAGACCAACAACGTTGTAATAATAAAGTCTTAGCTTCCATAAACAGTCGGCAATCAACTGTAACGTATTCTTTTCCAGTAGTCACCGTTCTTCGTGGGATTTTATGATTTATTTGGTGTGGATTGCACTCACAGAGACTCAATAGGTAGGTGGCCCATTAAAACGTGTGAAACCTAAGGTAAAACTGCTGCTGCTTTCTAAATGTTAGGCCTATCAGTGACCGATCTACAACGATATAAACTCTTGAAATTAATTTTCTGTGCCAAAACCTCTTCGATATTCTCTTAATACTGCAATATTTTTTAAACTAATGATACTTTTTCGATACATTCTTTTTTCTACCGTTCCCACTCTTGCGTCTGCTCACAGACGCTACAACTTTTCCATGAGAAGCTCACGTCCTTTTTTCGGAAGACTCGGTCCTCCGTCCCCTTTCATAGAGACCTATCCTTCACTATGGCTTCGTCCTAGGACGCTTTGGACATCTACCAGACTATGTCCTCATCCCCCTTCTTCATCAGTTCATGGCTTGTCGCCTCCCCAAACATTATAATCCCCTGAATTTTACGATTATACACAGATAGTAAAAAAAAAAAGCGGGGGGGGGGGGGAGGACGGAGCAATCGCCAAAAATAGAACGAAATAACGGACCAATCTGTTAGCAAAACTTTGGTCCCGCCTACAGCACTACACCCGCTGACTGCGCAGTGCTGCCATGTCTCACCGCCAGGCATCTCTACAGTCACTCACCTCGCGATTCATATCGCTGCAGGCCTAACGGTTTTCGTGTCGTGTTCATCGTTCACCATGTCCGCCGCTTCTTCATCTGAAGATCCTGTTACCCAAAGTTACACCAACCAAAGAAGGGAATGTGTCCTCATCCAAGGCTTGTAATTGCCTAGGTTCTTCCGAAAATTCTATGACGTATCACTTCGATCCTCATCCTTATCCTCGTCGCGTGTGACGGACGGGAACGTAACTGTCGTATTTGCGTCTCCATCTTGCCAAATCGATGGACTATCATTCGACGAAAGCAACATCAATCGAAACAGTGGATGCTATGCGCAGCTAAGTAGTGAGAAAGATTACGAGCTCTGAAGCAAGCCTAAGTACAACTCCGAGTCCAAAAAAAAAAATTCTCTTCTTCGGGTCCGCTGGTCCTCGGGACCATCCCGTAGGACGTGTCCTACTCATCCTTGATCTTAGGATGATCCCCACTAGGATGCTCTCTGCTTCCAGGGATCTCCCGGTTGAATTGCTTCCAGGGATCTCCCGGTTGAATTGCTTCCAGGGATCTCCCGGTTGAAGCTTCACTCCCGGCCACCTTCGTTCCGGCTTCAGGGCCAGCTGGGCGAAGGACCGATCCATCCTCTCCTCGGACAAGGATCCATCCGCTATCCTCCCGGTACTGCTGTCCTCCTTTCCGTGTGAAGCAACTAGAGGTACTTTTCGCAAGGGCCGATCCAATACGGACCACGTCCCCTACATTTTGCAAGCAACCTCCTCCAGGACGACCATCCGCTTTCTACCTGCCTTATGTCTACAAAGACACTCCTGGATAGCTTGAAAAACGGGCAACCAGTGAGAACAATGAGTAAGAGATTATTACAGAAGCACAAACATGAATCACCACCTGTAGTCACAGTACAGTACATAGTCTTGAAATTTCGAGGAAATTCCGTTCCTCCTCTTCAGAAGTTAAAAAAAAAACATCACTACATTTCGAATGTCAATCGTAATTCGAGTTCAAATTTCACTCCACTTTACGTTTCGTCTGAAGATGCCTGAACGCAGTTGCTCGTCGAGTTTGGCCATCAGATCCAGGCACACGAATCCCTCTACCAAGTCGTAGAAAGGCCCAGTGAGGTTCATGAGTGGTATTCAACATCGAGAGAATCTTTTAATAGCGAGGGACTCGAATCGAGTGCACGGAGGTGATCCTCTTGTGCAGTGTTGGAATGGAGCAGAATAGAAACTTGGTCCCAAGCAATGTCGTGTTTCTCTTTCCGGTGGTGTTGAGCGATACTTTCAGTTTCACTTCCTGCGGAATGGCTCCCATGTGTTCTTTAATACGAACCACCTGCTGTCTTTTTGGTTACCGATATAGATGGCGTCGCAATTAAGGCAAGGTACTCTGTAGACAACCTTGCTACGTCTACGGCGGAGAGCGTGATGTGCACGGTGGTAGATGCACGATTACACATGCATGTTTTGCAGGAAGATTGGTAGACGTGGTCATGAGACGGACGCTCGCATGGTCGATTGTTGCTGGGTTTGTGCTGTGACCTGGCTTGGTGGACCACCGTGTTGGTATGTACGTCAGTTAGTCGATCGTGCCCGGTTTCGGAGCTGTCCGTAGTTTTGTCGAGGGATGCATCGCCACGCGTAGCACAGGGGCGTTGGCTGCCTCAGGAGGTGATATTGCATATAAATGTCAAGGAGTTGTTGGCCATGCTGAAGATGGTGCAGATATACTGGGTGTTCGTAGACAGGACAGTGCGTCCGGATTCTGTTGGATAGTATTGTAGCTGTGGCCTATGTTCCAGGTTGGCACAAGATCGCCGGATTTAACCAAGGTAGAGCGAGCTGTCGGTCTGGCAGATGCATCTAAGTTGTGTTCTTGACGCCGGTTTCGTTCCGGTCGTATGTAATTAAGAGGCGGGCCAGCTCTCCCATTGTTTTGTATTTAATTAACATTTGTGTCCAGAGGTGTTCCGATCGTTGTGTGCTCGCTTCGGTACCCCTTAAATTGATTTGTTTGCATCACCGGCAACGACTCAGCTGCAGAGGTTTGCTTCATGGGGTACGTGTCCGGGTGCTGAGATAGTGGATGCATTCTGCATGTCGTGGTCAGATCTACTTGTTTCCACCGTTCCACTGATGGGGAGGTGATCCATAAGATTTTAAGTGTGTGAGGGGTGTTAATTGTAACTGCAGACTGGAGGACGGCTGAGTGGTTTGTGTTGTTGAGAGAGCTGTTGAGTGCCGGCCGGTATGCTTTGCTGGAGAGTATGGACCTGCTCTGGGACCCGTATGTGCACTAGGTGGCGTCTCATTTGTGTGGCCCGTGGGTGGTCTGGTGTATTGAGGCCTTCTGACGAGTCTTGAGTTCGGCATCCTGCCGTCGGGACACCCAGGGGGAGGTTAGATTCTGTAGTATGTTAAAACTAAACTTGCTGTTGAATCATTCCACTCGTAACACAGACTCTACTGGGCTCCATGAAGGAGAAATGGAAATTCCACCAAGGTAATGTACTTACCTACTGGAGAATTTAAGTTCTCCGCGTGGAGAACGACGTCTGTGTTACGTTTTACTTCCTGCCCGCCTCCCCGCAGGGAATCTTAGTTGTGAAGACAAGAGTGAGTTGTGAGTTAGGAGTTGGGAGTTAGGCGCGAGGGGCGGAGGTAGGAATGGAAGTGACGTAGTTCGCAAATTTTTGCATAAATATTGGAGTAAATATACAGCATGACGAAGGTTACAAGGCACCGATTGCTGAGAGGGAGATCCCATTCATACCACAGACATTGCCGTTCTCCACCAGGAGAACTTAAATTCTCCTGCAGCTAAGTACTTTACCCTGGTAGAATTTTCATTTTTGCGGTAACATAAGTTCCTTTTGTATTCTTACTACTAATATGGCTTTACGAACCTCAAGTACAAGCATGTATTGCTAGTCAGACTTGTATCCTAGGTCAACTGCCGTTAAACTTTATCTTTTGCTTTTTTTTATCTTCCTTAAAATGAATTACTACCGTACATACTACTACAATATCAATACAACCGTAAATTGTTATTTTTACAGCATCAGTACTACCATATATTCTTATTTCTCCTTCGTAGATTTCTCCTCAGTGTGTTACAAATGGGATATCTCTTTCGCTGTCAGCACCGTTCATCCTTACTAATTCGCATACAACTTAACGTTTAATTTATGCAAAACTTAACGTCACCTTCCGCCTCGCCTACCCCCCTCTCTCTCGCGTGCCTCTCACCACTGTTTCTTTTGCCGCAGCACGCCTTAGTTGTGCGTTGGTGGTGCCCCTGGTGGTGCCCCCGATAGAGGACTGGAACATTTTCTGTCTAGACACACTTAGGCGTGTGTCTGTGAATTGGTGCAGCATTGGCTTTGTTGGAGGGCCAACTTACCAAAAGTTGTTCGAGGTTGTTTGGAATTCTGCCTTACGGAAAGATTGCGAAAAATCGTGGTGGATTTGGCCAGAATGCGGCGATTGGCCAGGTTTTGAAGAAAGAAAGTTATGCCATTTGTTTAAGAGTTATACGATAGCTCTGTGATTTAAGCCGATTGAGATGAAGGGCAAACTGTGCCATCGGAGTTACACAATGACTCGGTGATATTGTGAAGGGCACACTACGCCTGCAGAGTTACACAATAACACTGTAATATAGTGTGTGAAATGGAGGGAAAACGATGTCTTGAGTTATACGATAACTCCGGAGTTACCCGATAACTCGTAGAGCGTTAGACTTTAACGCATTTGGTAAAAGTTGTGATGGCTGTAGGCTATAGCGAGCGAGAGCAGTGATAGGTACGCTGTATATGATAACACTGTGTAAATTACTGGCTCAATGTAGGCATATTTGCCGCCGCTCTTCAGGAGAAGAGCAGTAATGGATAGATAATGACCGTGTTGCATTTAGGTGGACGATGCACGCGGCCTGGTAGTGGCATTTAATCCTCTTCACTTGCACAGACCGACGAGGTGTTCGTTGTGCACGTGAATATAAAATGGGCATACGATGTCTTAACGAAAATGTAAGTATTTTTTGGTAGTACATTGTGCGGCCACGGAGTGGACGGCGAAGCATTTCGGTTTTGGTCAATGATGCCCTGCACATGGAAATAAGAGGCATATGTTGCCGAGCAATGCGTACACGTGGTCGGTTAGGTTTAATGCTAGTTTGTTGTGCGTGAATGGTTAAACTGGCATGAGATGAAAAATACAACAGCAGAAGTTTTGCAAGTCTAAACTTTTTTGTTAGCACTTAGCACCCTGCAGAACCTTAAAGGGACTTTCAAAACTACCCATTCTATTACACATCATCTGACCCTTTACGGTTTTGGAGGGTGCTAACAAAAAAGTTTATACTTAAAAAAGTTTTTCTGTTGCGTTTATGGGCAACCATGTACGAGTTGGTCAGACACGTACTGCGAAAAACGTTAGTGGTCTAAAATAAGAAGTAAGAATTCGAGAATATTAATTAGTATTTGAAATGTACGAAACAATTTGTAGTATTTGAAATATACGAAACAATTTGATGATGGAATTTTGCGACATAAGGCCTGCGTGGTTAAAAATATGCTTTGAGCACTATGTAAGCGGACATGTGAAATTATATGGGCTGTACATTGAGAAACGTGTAGCGTAAATGGTTCATTGTGAAATGGCAAGTGTTCCGTGTGTTCTATCTGTATCATATAAGGGTTACTGTGACTGAGCTAATAGATGGAATGAGACGTGTCAGTACACATGTTACAGGAATAGGAGGGGAATGGCGATACTAGATTGCAGAGACGTAGTGGCACTCCGGGGCTACCTAAAATTGTCAGATATGTTTTGCTTCCTTCTAGGAAGTACGGGTTTGGCTCAGATTTGTTGGTGGCATTAACCTCCTCATAACGAGTGGTGGGTCCTTGAAGCTGTTCTTGGATAGGTAGGTGAGCTAAGCACATAATGTATGGGTGTGTGCTTGACGGAGGTGCAGTCTAAAGATTATGGGTGTTGTGGCGTGGTATACAAAAAGGATATCCTATTTGTAACTAATGTAACAGCATTGTCTGATTCTATTCGAACTTTGATTCTCCAGCGAGAACAAGTTCTCTGGTAGAATCACCATTTTTGTGGTAACATAAGTTCCTTTTTATACTTACTACTAATACAGCTTTATGAACCTCCTATTGCTTCACAAACATGTATTGTTAAGTCGGACTTGTATGCTAGATCAACCACGGTTAAACTTTCTCTTTTGCTTTTTCCTTTATTAAAACAAAATACTGCCGTACATATTACAACATCAATACAACCGTACATTTTTGTGCCAGCATATTAAGTTCCTTTTTTACTCTTCCCACCAATACTGCTTTAGGAACGTTGCATTGCTTCCCAAACAGCTATAGTTAAGTCAGATTTGTGCTAGACCAGTCACCATTGAACTTTGCCTTATTGCTTTTTTTTGTCTTTATTAAAACAATTAAAGACTCTACATTAGTGTTGATGTTGGCGAGTATGCTAACATATTTTGATTATGGATGTTAGTGTTAAATGTCAGCATCTTCCAATAGTCCACACTTTCTATGCTAAGCTTAATCAGTAAATAATTGTAAGGCATTGTTAAATCCGGGAATTTGCTTTGTCGTGTATTCTTGGCTTGGATCCAACTTTTGGTATCGAATTGCAATTTTAAATGTTGCGGACTGTCTGCATTACCGACTGGCCTTTGAGAAATAGACATTTGCCTTGGGATTTATTGTTTATTATCTGTACAGTAATTTTACAAATTCCGAAAACAAAATGACAGTAAATGCAATTGTCCTTCTAATTATTTGATGCATTTGCATGCTCTCCATTTTCTTTACAGTTAATGGTGGATTCTCACATGGTTTCTAGCTCAATCTCTGAAACTGTTCTTCCTTCTATAAAAGTTACCGATGGTGATGGAGAATATTTGGTAACTACTAATGCTTTGCCTATTAACCTATTTCTGCACTGTGTTTTCTAGCATGCAGCTAACTCAATAGTTATCCAATATTCCTAGTTTCCGAGGGCACCTATCTCTTGGTCCCGTCCATCTAGCATCGTCACCTGGGCGCATGTGTTTCAACCAAGATGATAAAGCTACTTAAATATTAGCACGTTGATCTGAAATTAGCATTTTCTGTGAAGTTAACTTTATTTGCATGTTAACATAAAGTGTTTCAATGTTTGCAGGAACAGCATGATGAAATAGTTTGCCTTCACCCAAGTTATTTTGCTTTAATGATTACTACCCCATGAATGCTATAAGACCAGTAGGAATAATCTGTGTACTATTTATGGTGCTTGGTAAACATATTACACTGAGATTTAATTTATAATAAGCTGGCACACAGACATATCGTCCAAAGCATAAGTTTGCTCTGACACCCAGTATTTCACATAAAATGTGTTCAGCGGAGGCTAAGAAATTGCAGCATTGAATAAAAAAAATGATCAACTTTAAAAATCTTCGTTAAATTAAGTGATAGCAGTTTCGGCATTTTGAGTGAGCAGCATCATCACAAAACATTATTGGCTAGTCAGTCTTTTGTGCAATAGACATTAAAATTGATAGCTTAATGATACGAAACTCCCTACTCATGTTCTTCATCCCCCCCCCCCCCCTCCCCCCGTCACAGCGAGGAGTTGATCCCACTATTCTGTGCAGAAATCGGTCTGGAGGATGGCGGCGGTGAATCGACCATTGGAGTTAGCATACTGAATGACTGACACCCAGTCCCTTTTCAGTCACCAAAATTTATGAGATTCGGCTACGGCCCGATTTTAAACCAGTCAGATTATATGATTGATTACTCAGCATTTTTGATTATGCTGATTTACAGCAATTGTTGTAGACCTTACTTCAAGCTAGCTGGCCGTGATTGCTATAGAGGTTGCTTAGTGGATGCATCCTGAGGACAGATGTAACAGTCGTATCAATGGGCTGTTGACACACAACATTTTTGTGTGTGAAAGTAATTTCAATTATCCCGCATAGCACAGTTGTTAGCCTTAAACCACATTATAAAAAAAAAATGTTACTAGTTACTGTTTTTAACGAAAACGTAGGAGTTAAAATAAAGATAAGCAGATTTTAAATTTGTACTTTTGTACTTTAGCTGTACCAAAGGGGATTGTCTATGATGAACCCTTCACTGTCTCAATTCCTGACTCTTATTTGACACCATGTAAAAACAACTATTGATTGAGATATGATGTGCATAATATTTTACGCAATTTAAACAAGGAAAAAATTTTGATTGGATTTCCTTTCAATAAAGGATGCTGATCGTCGGTGTAGCTGCTCCCTTGCTAAAAAAAAATTGCTTGTGGTGTCTACGGCTTTCTCTTTTGGATGCTTTTGAAACTTAAAAAAAAATAACCACAAAATTATTGGCAAGTTCTTTTCTATTCTAAAGAAAGTATTTCCTAAAAGGACAAACCTTTGATGACAAATTTTTTGTAGTTTTCCTTGTGGTGTCAAAGGTTTGATCTTATTGGAAACTGTGCTTGAAAGTTTAAAAATAATTACAATTTATTGACAAGTATTCTTTTGTAACGTACTTTCTCCATCGTGGCTTATTTCTCTGTGTTACAAATTGGGTTCTCTTCCTCACCTACGGCGCCTTGTCGTCGTACTACCATTAAAAATATGGCAATATATGCAAATTTCTTGTCACATCCGCCATCTCTCCTCGTTTCCCAGCCGCTCTGTCTAACCTCTTTTTCTTGCCTCTGGCGCGATATGGTCATACGGTAGTGGAGCTCTAGTTTGTAGAGAATGATTTTTTTGGTGTTGGAGTAAGCCACAATTTTTGGGGTTGCGAGGTGCCAGGCATCCTATAAACGAATACCACAATTTTAGAGATTGTGATGCATCAGGCATGCTATTTCATTGACCTTGGCACCTGGTGTGCGTATGGGATAAAGGAGCCAAGTGCCAGGCGGGTGTAATGGCGACTGAGCTATAAGAAGTCGGCTTACTCCGAGCAGCAGGCATGCGAAATATGGCGAAATTTGATTCGAACTCGTTTTGTGAATTGTCTACTCGAACAGAGCCACCGTTCGTGCAGCGGGAATTGCCTAGTAAATACACACCATGATTTCGGGGCCGTGGCATGATAAAAATGCTGGTCCAGCAGTAGGCGTGAAATATGGTGGCACACTGTTGTTGCTTAATGTGGTTGTGAGCCAGGTTGTGCGTGGGCTGATTAGTCAATAGGTATGTTGCTGTCTGTTTGGATGATGCCATTTATTTGCAGTTGTATGCTTGGTGGAAATTATATGGTGTTGCACGCGCCGAGTATCGAATCTGAAATGTGTGTGTGGTGAACTGGTGCCTGGACGAGATAGTGGACGGAGATTGGTACATCATCATGGATTTTGCGAACAATGAATGGTGCAGGTGCAGGCGCAGGCCTAATGGGAACACCTAATGGGGCGAAATGGGCAAATTCGAAGTTTGATTCCAGACAATGTCCGCATAGCTGAAATTATGGTAAATGGTGGAACAAGGCGTTATTGAAGTTTACCCTATGGTTCTTTGGGATTTGTGTTGCAAAAATTTGCTACGTCGAAAACGGACGGTTCGATACATGTATTACTGTCGCTTGGAATGGGAAGGAGAAAGAGAGTTATTAAATGAAAGCCTTCATTGGAAGAACCTGAATGCAATTGTGGAGGTACACAAACCACGTTTGGCCATGTTGGCAGTGGTGGTTATGTGCTTACGCAAGGGCTGGTGGTTAGTAGATCTGTCTGAGAATATTATGCGGTGCCAGTAAAAATGGAGGCTGCAAGTATTTGGTGTTTTGCTCGCAGTGGTGAGTCTACGGATTTCGGGTCATGCCTTTTGGGCTGGCTTCCGCACCTTGCAATTTATATGCAGTAAATGAGTGTGATGCAAACTTGGGGTTTCTAGTTGCCTTGATAATATCCATTATCTTTTTTATAGCATTCGCCTTCCAAAATGCTGTTCAATCTAGAGAAATTAAATTGAAGACGTCCTTCAGATTCGCTACCTACTGAATGGTAGCGTTCTGGGGTCAAAAGATTATTAATAAAGTATAAAAAGGATAAATAAACTAGCTTAGTGAATGCTATAACGCATTTAAGTTAATTTGGATTTATAACTATAAATTTAAAAGACCGGTAACGATCGTGGTGGAAATTTTTCATTGAAGTTGCTGCAGTTCAACATAATAAAAAAATATCACACTTTAAAAGTTGTCTGTATCCACATGTATGTGAGGTTAAGTACCATAAATGGAAGCCCGTCCTAAACCACAACTAAGCTAGTGTCTTTGGGCTTTTTGCCCTAAAATAAAAGCAATAAAAATAGAAAATACAAATTATAAGTTTCGATAATGGCGGCCATGGTGAAGGAGCGCTGTGGTAGTTTTGGAGTTGTTTTCAATTTGCGATTATGAAAGTTCTGTATAGAATTCTTGAGATCGGGCTTCCCGAAGACTTAGATAATATGTTGGGCTATTAAATGGTTGCAAGCTGGGGCATTTCTGCTCATTATTAAAAATTCGGCGAAGGGTTTAAGACGAGGTTTTTTGGCGATTTGAAGCGCTCAAGAAAAAAAATGTTCCACGAGTTTTTTTTATCTTTGGAGGTCATGTATCCTCTCCAATCGTTTTTTCGGCAAGCCGACATTACACTACTGCGCAGAGTTCTGCGCAACCTCCATCATGTAAAAGTCGAAGCGGAGCGGTATGCTCACCTTTTCTTCTCTAGCCGCCGAGCTGTTCACTTCGATTCCGCTGCGCTCTTCGATCTACGTTGCGCATCCTACGATACCACTTTTCCCATGCCGCGAGCTAAAGGAACGCCGAGGGATGGTTCCCTATCCCACACTCCTAGTTCCGCATCCCCAATGCAGGTTCTGCCTGTTATGGACAACGTTGAGATTCTTGAACCAGCCTCCTCTGGTATGGGACCTACGTTCCCTTTCCGAGGAACTCTCACGCACAAAGGAACGATACGCCTGCCTTAAACTGCATCTCAAGGCCCGGAAAGTTGCTACCAAGCTGGCCTCATCTGTAGTACCGCAACTCACTCCTCTTGACCTGTCTTCACATTCCTCTCAACCTTCAGTTACTGGACGTTCCACTACTCAGCAGACCGACGAACCGTTCACTTCGTCTTAAGTGCATACTCTTATGGACTCTTCCCTACGAACTTTGAAACGTAAAGTACCAGTTTCGGGCTATACTTTATCATGGCTTGCTTCTGTTCCTAAGCGCCACCAACCTTCCACAGATGACGCAGGTCTCTCTGCCGTTCCGAATAATCCTCCTCCAAGTCCCGTTCTGCCAGTCCCGTTACCGATTCCGCCCATTCCTCCTGTGGACGACGATCTCGATTCCTATTACTCACTGGACCCGTCCCTTTCACACCAACCCGAACCTCCGTTCCAAGGGGACCCGGAGCCCTTGGAGATCCTACTCTTGAGTTATTGAAGACGGTCAAAGGAATCGTCCCGGACTGCTTTCTGTACAAGCCATCCTCCACCCTCCACCTCAGAGCCAGTCTCCAAAAACCGAGGTCTTACAACCGGTTTTGGCTTTGGTTTGCGTGACCAACTTCCGCACCAACCACCATTACTAGGACAATCAACGACGCTCCTTACAACTCTACTCCGGACCAGTGGCGTCCTTCTTGGCAACGGATCACCTCTTGAATTGGATAAAGATCCACCTCCGCCTCGTCCAGGTCGCGAAAATTACTTCTTCCGTCCCATCGGAGAAGGAACGGCCAACCCAAGAAACTTTGACACCTATCCTCAGAGTTTCTCACTGCTGATGCCAAGCTAGATTTCGGTTCTGCTCTCTATCTCCCTCGACGAGCTGCGGTTCCTGTTTACGTCCTGCGCGACAACGACCGCATCCTCCGCCTTGGTCTTCGTGCCGTGTCCTAAGCGGACTTTCTCAGCACTGCAGCCAACACACTATGTGAAAGATTGTACACCGATCCCCCTCCTGACGGCACTCGCCAACTAGCGTTCCTCATCAATCAAGTCTTTAGGAAAAGCTGCTTTGCCACCTACCATGCAATGAATTGGTTCACACGAGCACTCTTCAATTCTTCGCTCCTTCTGCGAGAAATAGCTTTGAACACAGCATCAAATCTCCACGATTCCACTCGTCATCTGCTCCAGACCCAACCCATTCATGAATCAGAATCCCTATTCCGCGGATTAATTCCTAAAGTAGCTCTTCACCTCAACATTTCCTGCAAGCCTCGTTACAACAAAAATCGTCAGAACCGCCGTCAACGTTCCGTCCCATCTTCCAAGCCTGATCAACCAAAGGACGATTGGAAATCTACTAAACCACCTGACCCTACTCCCCCTCCAGTACCACGTTCCGCATCGCCCTTTCCATCCCATTCCCAGGGACGCGGACGTGGTCGTTCCCTGGGCCATTCCTCTACTCCCAATAGAAGACAACGTTCCTCCTCTCGTTCCACAATAGGGGATGGGACAATTACTGACATTCCGCCTCCCCACAAGAAGTGTGGGGACGTCTTTGGTCCCATGCCAAAGCTTGGCAGAAGGTGACCTCCGACCCACTGATTCTTTCAATTGTTTTAAACGGCTTCAAGCCAAAGTTTTTACAGAACCCCCCTTTGTAACAACAACCCTGGGAACTGGAAGCACCAGCTTCCATTACGCTCCGAACAGAAATAACTACCCTCCTTCAAAAGGAAGCAATTCGTGTTGTCTTACCCCCGTTCACCCCGGATTTCTACAGCATCTTTCTATGCAACAAGAAATCAGGTGGAACCCGCCTCATTTTCAACTTAAAACCATTGAATCAGTTCATTCTCAATCTTCACTTTCAAATGGAAACAGTATCCTCCATCCGAGACTCTTTACAACCCAACGACTGGACGGTGTCATCGGATCTTGCAGACGCATACCTTCACATTCCGCTTCATGCGTCTGTCCGCCACATTCCGTTTTCTGCTAGACGGAACCGTGTACGAGTTCCTCTGCCATCCCTTCGGACTGAACGCCGCCCCACGCATCTTCACCATGGTCGTACGCCCGGTTCTTACCTATCTCCACCAGCAGGGCATCCGCATCCATGCCTTCCTCGACTATTGTCTGCTGCTTCATCCCAATCCGTTCACACTCTCCAACAATTTACACGATGTCGTGTCTCTTTTTCATCATCTCGGCCTCGGTATGAACCTTTCGAAATCTCGTCTCCAGCCCGCCCAATCTTTCGTGTTCCTAGGAGTATTCTTCGACCTCAAAAATTCAAGTCATGCCATCCCTAGAACGCATCGAGAATCACCTATGTTCCGCCAGAACCTTCCTCCACAAACCTCTTTCGAGATCTCTCCTCCACCATCGGAATCATCGACTCCTTCGCGGACCTCGTTCCTCACGGCAGACCGTTGCATTGTTACCGTTCTGACCGTTGGAGCAATCCACATCTACCACTAAGACTGCCACCTCAAACTCTCGGTCCTTCCTTTCCCACCAATAACTTCACTTGGTGGATGGACGTCCTCAACTTGACAGCTACAGTTCCTCTTCACGAGCCTCTCCCACAAGTCCATCTTTTCACAGACACATCCCATACGGGTTGGGAAGCCCACATCTACAACCTCACCATCTCTGACAACTGACTAACTGCAACAGCGTTCCACATCAATCACTTAGAACTTCTAGCAGTCCTCCTCGGCCTTCGACATTTACAAGACCATGTTACGGGACGAACAGTGCAAGTCCATATAGACAACACTACTGCTGGTGCCTACCTCCGGAAGGAAGGCGGAACACACTCCCTATCCCTCCATCACGTTACCTCTTAAATTTTTCAACTATGCATTCACCTCCGTGTCTGCCTTCTACCGCTCCACATTTCAGGGGTCACTGAACGTGATTGCCGATTCCCTCTCCCGTCGGGAACCACCCACCAGCGAATGGATGTTACATTCAATCATTTGCTCCAGTCTGTTCCACCTTTGGAATCACCCTATGGTCGACGTCTTCGCCACGAGGTACAATGCCAGACTTCCCCTATGCATCAGCCCGCTACCGGATCCTCGAGCCTGGGCTGTGGACGCATTAACTCTGAATTGGAATCTTCTCTACGCATACGCTTGGGGGGGGGCCCCCCGGCGCCGGCCGTTTGGTTCTAGGAAAAATCGCCAGCTCACACGAACGATTCCTCATCGCACCAAATTGGCCTGTAGCAGCCTCGTTTCGACTGCTTCTCAGCCTCCTCATCGACTCCCCTCGCCGCCTGCCGAGCTGTCCAGACCTCCTATCCCAAAACAGAGGAACGATCCTCCACCCGAACCACCGAGCGTTACGACTTCACGGGTGGCTACTATCATCCAGCTCCTCCGAGCAAGTGGGCTTTCTTAAAGACGAGGCCACTCGCATTGCATCACGAGCGTTGATCCTCTACCAACAAAATGTACGACAGTCACTGGAAACGATGGTTTCATTGGTGTATCACGGAACAGGTTGATCCAATCTACCCCCTTTGCAAGATCTTCTTTGGTTCCTCACAACTTTGTTCAAAAGCGGTCTCCGAGGTTCCACAATCTTAGTGTATCATTCTGCTCTAAATGCTGTCTTCAAAGCGGCTGGTAACACAAACCTCCTCACAAATTACAGAATTTCATCTTTAATTCATTCCTTCCATTTAGACCGGCCACGCATTAAAAGATAATTTCCCGATTGGGACCTGTCCGTCGTCCTAACAGCACTCATGGTCCCGCCCTACGAATCCATGAGCTCATCCAGACTCAGCCACCTTACAAGAAAGACGGTGTTTCTAGTAGCTTTAGCCGCCTGCCTCCGATGCAGCGAATTACAGGCTCTTTCCGCCACAGAGAAAGACTGCTTTTTCTTACCTAAATACGCTGGTGTTACTTTTGACGCCAAGAGCATCGTTCCGTGTCAAAACTCAAAATTGCGACGAACGAACTCACCTCTTCATCATTCCTTCCCTTTCCACCATCTTAAGTAACGAAGAGGAACGTGCTCTATGTCCAGTTTGGGCGATTCGTTTCCATTTAAAAGCCTCCAAACCTGTCTGTAAACGAGCGCCACCGAAAAACGCCTGTTTTTCCAAAAAATGAAATTTTTTTTCTCGGCACCCAAATGCCTCGCCGAGGCATATCTGGCCGTTTTCGCAATAATGGTCCGATTTCCACAAACTCTTCAACGTTTAATAGCCTGTCACAATACAAGACTCTTGGGGAAGCCCAAATCCGGACTTTCTTCCTTGAAGGCCGTTAAAACCACATTTGAAGATTGGTCTAAACCGACCACATCGCACTTTCATCATGGCCGCCATTATGAAACTCTGTACTTTTATATTTGTATTTTATCCTTTTCTTTTTAGGGCAAAAAGCCCGAACAAGACTAGCTTAGTGTATTGTAATAGGATTTATACAGACAACCATTTTGAAGTGTGATATTTTTTATTGTGTTTGTCGGCCGCAATCCATATGGAAAATTTCCACAACGATCGAATTTTAACTTTAAACTTTTAAACGTTAAATGTTCTCTGTAACTTAATGCGTTATAGCATTCAACTAAGCTGGTTTATTTAACCGCATTTATACTTTATTTATATTCTTTTACCCCCAGAAACGCTACCATATGTCCAAACGTATAAACGTATTACGACCTGGCATTCTACCGGACACGAATTTTTCAGTGTATATATGTTTATTTTAGTACTCCTCTGGACCTGACTGTGACCCACTGAAACCTACAAATAGCTTGATCTACTATTAAACACTAAAAGAATTCTTAAAAAGATCTGTTCAAACCAAATCCGAAAGTCAAACTGTGCAAAACTTCGAATTCCCCATTTTTGCCCCCCTCCCCAGCCAAAACTAGTTGTGGTGTTTAACACTACAGTTTACCGTTAAAGCTTGTTTAATTTAATAGTAATGTTCTAGACATTACCCAAAGCCAAGTAATAAGCTTTAACAAGAGCCTAATCACGTTGCAGACATGTAAATATTCAATCCGTAGCCAATAATACAAAGTAAAGGCCCATTTCCGAAAGTTCAATTGAGTGAAACTCAAAACAGGCCGATCTTTTTCCGTTTTACATGTTCCTACTCCTTCAAACGGCTCTGCACCCAGTTCCTTTGTTCAACCGACTTCTCCTCCCACTTTCCATTGTTCTCGAGGCCCTCGGCCAATCAGACCCCCGCAGCTCTCCTCGGCGTCCGCGCTAAGGTCCAGAAAATCCGCTGCTCCAGCATAAAAAGCCCCAGTTGCCATCCCTCTACAGCACAGCTCCGAGCACTGCTCGGGAGAGCACAGCTCACAGATCTCAAGCTAGAGACCGGTCACGCCAGTCGGGAGTGGAGACGCCATGTCCGGAGAATGCCATGCCGGGCACGATGGTAGTGGTTCGTATGTTGTAGTTTAGCTTTTGAAAGTTTAATTTAGGACCCCCATATTCTAAATTTTAGTTTAAAACTTAACTTAACTCTCTAGCTAGGGAAAATTATGGTGGTGACGCCTGTAGCGGCATCTTAGGTTTCTTTCACCCCATAACGTCAGAGTGGTTCTCTTCCTAAAAACCAAATTTTTCCAGTTTATTTTAAATGGATTTTTAATCTAAACTAAATGACGGTTTGATCTTTGTGGAAGGCAAATTGAAACAAACTGATGCCTAAGTGTAAAATTGCCGGGCTTTTTATTACTTAGAACAGTTCTCGAGGGAACTAAGGGAGGTTGATCTTTTTGTGCTTGGAAAACTTAGAAACATAACTGTGGACGGTTGATCATGTTGAAACATACTGTCAGATAGACTACTATCAGTTGCGGCTGTTTAGTCTTGCGGGTGTCTCCGGGAGCACTCATGATTTACTTTTTCTAATGTGAAAATTTAAAACTTTATTCAAACCAAGGGTGTTTGTCTGAATTTATGAAATACTAAGTGTATATTCAAACTTGCTACTTTATGTAAATGTAAACTTGTTGCCTATTTAAATAATTGGTATTCAAAAGCTTTCGAAGCAAACTATAATGTAAAAGTGTTTTCATTCTCTGTCGCAAAAATAAAACCAGGAGTTTTAAGCTTCAGTCGTTTGCTAGACTTGATTAATTGTATTTTAGTGTAAAATTAAATATGTAGCCCATTTTTAGATTTTAGCTAGTTAAACAGTTAAATCCACCGTTGGTGGCAGCGATACCGACAGTTTAAGGTTAGGCCCCTTTAATTAGGACCGGCGCTTCATCCCCCATGCTGGGACAGTGTCCATGCTGTGTTGAATAACGTAAAAAGTCGTCATTAACACCGATTAACCTCAAGCTGAAACTCCACGTACACCAGGGAAACCGGGGGCGTTACAAGCACCTAAGCCGTCGTAGCGTCCGCCGTTACATGTCCGCCGAGGACGCTCTCAACTATTTCTCCCTTATAGTAATAAGGTTGGAACTACTTCAACACGTATGATTGTCACCTGGCTTAAAAGTGTCATCGTACAAGCCTACGAAGCACTCGACATCAACTGCGTCTCTGAAGGCATCAGAGTAACGGCTTACGAACTTCGCGCAATTTCCATGTCTGGGCCCATTACAGTAACATTCCCATCACTGACATGATGGAAGCTGACTCTTGGAGATATCCCACGGTCTTCACATCCCACTATCTCAGAGATATGTCCCATCAAGCTGAGGGACTTTACCGTACCGGATCGGGCCATTCGTCGCCGCCCGACGTATACTTTAACCCCTTTAACACACTGACTTTTCTGTGAAGGGTGAAATGGCGCCCGCCGCCTTGACAAAGTCTATGGGATTGCTATAAAAAAGGTAATGGATATTTTCAAGGCAACTAGAAACTCCAAAATACTAGTATTACCTGGTTGATTTTGGTTTCTATTGCCTGTTGAAAATATACATTACCTTGGTCCCGCCCTCCTCCCCTCTTGTCACCATTTGGGCACAATAGAGGTTCGAAAAGGTGAGCATACTGCTCTGCTTCGACTTTTATATGATGGATGCTGCGCAGGTTCTGCGCAGTAGGTAGTGAACCAGAAGGACATCTTCGATTTAATTTCTCTAGATTGAACAGCATTTTGAGAAGGAGAATGCCATAAAAAAGGTAATGTGCATTTTCAACAGGCAATAGAAACCAAAATAACCAGGTAATACTGGTATTTTGGAGTTTTTACCCGAACTATGGGAAGAGTGTCTTGCGACTGACCCATACAATAGCTGCTTTATATCAGGATTGGAATGGATGGCATCCGCCAGGTTAGTGCTATCAATGGTTAGGCTACAGGGGTTGCTGCGGGAGCTTTGCAAGCTGCACATAAAACGCAGGATCCCTCTGTTAGACTTAGTTGAAAGTTTTATGTGTACCATGGTGGACGCGACTCTTCATGTTCGCTTCTGCCAGGACGATTTGCGCAATTGGGCTTGGGTGTCGTGGTCTGGAGGAAGTGCTATTGCAGAACTCAAGGTTGGACTTGTAGTGCCTCTTATTGAGTGGATGGACGGTCAGTTGGTCTAAGTGTGCACCGGAGGCGACGGCAGTGCGAACGAATGATGCGTCGGAAGTCTGGTGCAACTTTGAGTGGTGTTCGTGCGCAGAGTCGCTGTTTACATGACGAAGTGGTGTAGCACAGTGGAAAATTGCTGCTGGAGACAGTCAAGGCAATTGAGGCTTTTCAATAGGTCCTGCGATGTCTTATGTTTGTTTCGGGGCCTTTACGACAGGGTTGGCACGCCGGAGATAGATAGTTTTGGATTGGAGGCGACTGTGCAGCTGCCCAGGGTTGGAGCTTGAAGCAGGTGATCGGGGGCTGCTATTGTGGAGTGGGTTCTTCCCTTACTTTTTCCCCTCCATGACCACTGATTGGGCCGTGTATTTCCGAAGTTAATAGCGGATAAGGTTGAGAAGGCCAGCATGGTCATGCCGGTGTGGATGGGTGCCACTTGGTTCATCGAGCTATCTGCATGTATGTCATGCAGGACCGTTGCCCTTTGCCTCAGGCACCAGATATTTGTTGGTCCTGTATGAGGGTGATGTAGCCTTAAATGCAAGGGACGCGGGGGTAGCATGGGGCATCAGAATGTCTCAAGGAATGGTTTGCAGGTGAGAATCCCAATTTGGTGTGTACATTTTTTAAGACTTCCAATTTGTGACACTGAGAGGAGTGAGCCATGATGGAGAAATGATAATTCTACCAGGGTAAGGTAGAGAGTTGGGAAAAAATGGTAATTTGCCTAATACTAAATGGACGTAATTTACCGTTTAAATGTCCCCCTCCCACAAAATACAAAAATTACTAGGTTACCTGTATTGTTTAACTAAGTAACACATGTGTATATGTCCAAAGATAAACTATAATGGTCCCATGGTAGCTCGAGATTCACTTCGATCTTGGAAACATTACGCTCACTTTCAAAAACAGGATACTGTCAGTATCTTGCAAATTTTCGATTGTATTTCAACAATCTTCATCAGGCAGGATCAAGAAAATTGAGTCTTCTGGTTACATTTTCGTCTGCTTGTTTTTTTTTTTTTCGTTTGCTTGCTTCAAAGGGAAAGAACGTCCACGGCCTCCGATATTTACAAGGTAAGCACAACAAGCGGCATGGCCACCTATATTTACAAGGTAAGCACAGCAAGCACAGTAATTTCCAAGATTGAAGTGAATCAACAGCGTTTCAAAGTAATTCAAGTAAGCCTAACGGTTTATTTTGTGAACTTCAATTCTCCTGCTGAGAAGTTCCTTACTCTGGTAGAATTATCATTTCTCAGCTACTGCTGCCGCCTGCATACTGCTTATATGGGGCCAAGGGTGCACAAGAGTTCATAAATGAAATTCCTTAAATGTAATTAGGGAGAGAGGTCATGCATAGTTAGCTAATTTTGGACTTATCACTTAGATTACAGAAATTTTATTAAGAGAAAACTAATTGGGACCGATGGTGTTCCGGTAATTAAGGATAATCCTGTTTACATTGCAAAACTAAGGAGTAAAACGTTATCCTTGTTTCAATTTTAACGTTAGGGCGTTGTGCATTATTCTCACAATTCATTATAAGAGTATTCTGATTTGAGATGCTTCCAAAAACAAATAGTCAAGATTAATTCTTTTTCCTTTTTCAAAACATTAGCAAATGAGAAAACTTTCAGATAATTGGGGTAAATAATTTGGGTGTTTGAATAATCAGGTTGTGCTGTAATCATCAATAATGGAGTAGCTAAAGTGTTTGCGTGCTTGTAAAGTACATGTTATGTAGCAATTGCTGTAATTTCTTAAATAAAGGGAAAAACAATCTGCAGTCTGTAAGGTTAAAATTTTGAACTTCAGTGACTTGAAAGTAGCTTTTGTTTAAAGACATTATCATCGGGCATTAATTGCATTTTCATTGTGGTAATTTGATCTTAACAAAATTGTGTATGTCAATCCATTACGTTTGACATGCATTTGACTCAACAAAGTCTGTGAACAGACTAATAGCCCTTTGTTCTTCACGATTCCCGCAAATAATTGCAGTGTGGAGCTACATTTCTGTGAAAAATTACATCAAGTTCAGTTGTTAATTAATCTGTTGTGCTTCATGGCCACCCATTAATTCTTCAAGTTGCACTAATGTGGTTCCATCAATGCATGAAGTTATTACATAGTTGTTACTTTCTCAGCTACTTGTATGAAATAACAGATAAAGTGCGTGAAAGTTCGAATAGGATTACAATATGGAGCACCCGTAGCTTAATTTTGTATGTGCTTTAGATGTCTAAATAATGTTCAGTTCACTAATACCTTACTGCACACTCTTATTGAATGCTGTGTATAAACTTTTGAGTATGTCTAATAGTGAGTCGACATTTTCTGATATTGTAGTTGTTGCAAGAGCAAGATAACGTATAATGAATGTAATTAGCTTAGCTGGCCAAGGGGAGTATAGAAAACATAGAGGGAAATCTAAGCAGAAGTGCATCCAGGTTTTGTTCAGAATTGTTACTTTTTTTTCCCATTATCTCTTTACCCTTTTTTTTTTTTACAGTATCTTCCCAATTCCAGTTAACTCTGGCTCTTAACTTTTAATGTCCATAAGTTAGGCCTTGAGTTGACTTGGGAAGTGGCGAATATTGTATTGTTTCTTCTGTTGCCTCGTAGGATTCAGAACGGATTAGTAATTCTATTTTTTCTTCCTTGGTGGAACACACTATTTAAATACCATTGTAATCATCTGCATTAAAATGTAAAAATACCATTCTTTCCATATGTTCCTCCATTTGGGGCCGTACTCTTTCTTAAAGCTTTACTACGGGGGCAGCGGAGTCTCTGTAACACTTGCAATGCTACGAAAAGTGCGTTTAGGGTCACCAGAGCCCGTGGGTTTGTAACACACAATGTGACGTCATGCGAGATTGTTTCTAGAGTCGTAGTTCATGCTAGTCGAGACTGAGTAATATGAATTGGGGAAATCTGTGTAACTCTTATGTGCAACAGAGCTTTGAAATCAGGAAAATGACGTGCCTGGTTTGCACACAAATTGGTTAGTTATGGGTGCGGCAACCTCCCTGCCCAATATATCCATTACCGTAAATTGCCTATTAAACGCCCATGGGCGACTAAAATTATTTCGATAAAAAAGTGGAGGCGGCATTAACAAAGCTGAAACAAGATTTCTGACCTTAACGTATTTTGGGGGGTGGCCGTTTAGGCCTAAATCCATCTTGGTAAAGTTGATTATTCACGTGCGTGATCTGGGTTCAATCTAGCATTAACACAATCTTTTTTTTTTAGTGAATCGTAAAATTGACTAAAAACTTATCAAAATCAACGTTTTAACCCTTTAAATCTTGGTTGTTCTGCAGCAAAATTAACGAAAATATTCATAAATTTTACGAAATCAACATTTAATCCAATACGATTTACGGGAGCATTTGTAATCACGGAAAAGTCGGCAATATTAGGCCTACGCTATCGATCATTGATGTGCATAATATGACTTCAGTCTAGCGAAAACGTTTTCAAAGCTTCAAAGCTTTCAAAGCTAAAATTAATTTCTAACCATCACAAACCTCCAAAACAACCGTGAAACGCGTGTGTTGACTCATTTATCACCATACAGTTATATATTGTCATCCCAGACCAAGACGGAAGTTCCGGCGGAAGTGGACGCGTAGGTCTGGACCCGAGGAGCCTCAGTGGTAGACGCCGAGGTTCCACGCGTCCAGACTTGGGAAGCCTCGCTTGAAACATCCAGTCCATCGCGTCCGTTATGACGTGACGCTGCTTGGCTGTTTTCTGGTCGTGAATCGCGTGTCTGTTTTGGAGGTTGGTAATGTTTAGAAATTAATTTTAGCTTTGAATTGGGTTAGATATTGGAAGGCGGATGTTTTAATAAACTAAATTTGAGAATAAATGAGAAAAAGGTATAGCGTTTTCGCTAGACTTAAGCCATATTACGCACATCAATGATCGATCGCGTAGGCTTAATATTGCCGACTTTTCCGTGATTAAAAATGCTCCCGTGAATCGTGTTGAATTAAATGTTGATTTCGTTAAATTTATGAATATTTTCGTTAATTGTGCTGCAGAACAACCAAGATTTAAGGGGATGAAACGTTGATTTCGGTAAACTTTGTCAATTTTACGATTCACTAAAAATAAAAGATTGGGGGGGGGGGAAGGTGTTAATAAGGCTACTACACGATTTCTGACCTAAAGGTATTTTTTTTTTGGGGGGGGGGGTGGGCGTTAGCAATGCTCGAGCATTTATTAGGTGATTTACGGTATTTGTTTTTTTTAAAGGGGAAAGACTTTTTAAATACAACTTAAGACTAATTACCAGGTAGATTTTGCTAAAAAATGTTTCCAACTTGACTCGACATTGTTGCTATGGCGTCCTAAGAGGTAGTACGTGTTCCCCTTGCAGTACCTACAAAATGCAGAGTTGTACATGTGTGCTAGCCATTCATTTAAACAAGTTGAAAGAGCTATATATCTTTGCTTGATTAATTTGGTTTTAGGGAAAACGGGTTGTCGTGGAAGGAGTTGAGAGTATCAATGATATGTACCATGAGAATACGATGTTCCAAACTGAAAACAACAATCTTCGAACTCGTATTAAGGCCATGCAGGAAACGATTGATCAGCTGACAGCTAAAAATACGCAGCTGTTAGCCGAAAAGGCAACAGGCAACTGGATAACTCCTGGTAGGTTTTGTAGTGCATTTGGTATAAATGAGACAACAGAGGATTTTGTCATAACCATAGGTTTGGTACTTTAGGTGGAGAAGCTGGTGATGCTGACATGACGCAAATGATTCATGGATATTTAAAAGAAATAGAAGAACTAAGGTAAGAGAAATTATATTGGTAGTAATTAATTGCTTTGTAGAACTATTTGAGAAATAATAATTAAAAAATGAGTATTTGTTGCAGGGGTGGCACAATAATCGATAATTCGATAATATCACGTTAAAAATTTCGTCGATTATCGTATCGCACCTTTTTCCAATTTAGCGAATTATCGTACCAACCCCGATGTTTAAATTGTCATATCTCGGAAACCGTAATAGCTAGAAACAAACGGTTTGCGGCGTTGCGTGCGGAATTACAAGGATTCGCCAACCAAGTGTGCAATATTGTTGCTAGCCAGTTTAGCTTATTGGAGAGTTAGTTTAATGTAAACAATATTTCAGCATTAAGTAGCAGCACAATTGTTGAATTATTTCTACATGGTGGGAATCAATGGACAATGGCGAGTGGATTTTCATGGCTGCTGACCAAATACGAGTGCCACAAAAGTCACATTCGTGAAGGTTGCACTGTAGGCCTCAGCCATGGTGATTTTTTTAAACAAAATTAAAATGTGTATTCCAGTCTCAAAATTTGTTTTATCGAGATATTATCTTAAAAATTTTATCGGGATAAAAATTGTTTGTATCGTGCCATCCCTAATTTGTTGTGACAAAACCTTCATCGATTTTTAAACAACTTTCTGTCCTTTCCAACCAACTCAAGAGCTCCGGCTTTATGCTGCTCAGAAGCAGCCACCATTCTTTCTCTGCTCGAGTTTGGGATCCAAATCTATCCTCAGCCATTGCAGGATTTTTACACGTCCTTCAAAACTTGGAAAAGGACTTTAAAAAACATTAAAAAAATTCATATATGGCTGACTACTTTAAATTTTGTGTTTTTAGTTCAATTATTAATTTTTTTTCTTAAGATTTATTATTTTTTTTGTTTTCATTGGAGGAACGTGCTGAATTGCAATTAATATAAACACTAATAAATTTAACCATTTTGTAAAAGAAAGACTTTTTTAAGCCCTAAAGTTGATCACTGGTGCAAATATCCTGGTGCAAGTCCTTAAATTTAAAACTCCGAGAAAGATCGTAGAGTTTTAAATTAGCCCTGTGTACGTACAAGCCCTGTTAATCGAATCTTTTGGAGTTGTAACTACCGTTAGCCTAAACAGTTTTTTTTTTAAGTATTGTTATTCATTGAAAACATTTACGTTACTTCTGGATTTGTATTACTATATTAACTTTTGTTTTTATTTGTAGTGGAAACAGGGTTCCCAAGACACCTGGGAAAGTCTCGGGTTTTTTTTTTTTGGTCAGGGGGAAACTTGGGACGGTCGGAATTTTTTAAGAGGTGTGAAAACCTTTTGTAAGACTCGATGTTTTAATTTTTTTTCAGATCCAAATTGTTGGAATCGGAAAATACGTGCCAAATACTGAGGCGTAGCGCATCTAGAGCTCAGTCTCGACAATCAACATTCAGCCCACCTCATCCATGCCCGAGTAAGTAACATTTCTTTTCGAGCAACCTATGCTTACTAGATATAAGAGTTAAAAAATCCAACCATTATACTTTGGATGTTCAGAAAAACGTGAAGCACAGAAAAACTACGCTCAAAATTCAAAAGTCACACGAATCAACGATTGAGAATTTTCGATAGGCAGATGAGTAAAAAGAACAATTTGCCGGCCCCCAGCATTGTCCTCAATGGAATGTTCCCTGGAGGTTTTTCGGTTGCGTGTATCAATCCGCCTGCTTGCATGCTCCCACTGCGCCTGCGCGACGCAGTCCTCCTCTATGGCCGATGTCGGCATTCATTTTCCTCTCAATCTGTCAGGAGGCGACTCGAGAGGGGAGGTAGGGCGGGCCCTTGGTTAAGTATGTTTTAGGCAAGAAAGAAAATGTTCTTTCTTACTTACCAAAATATATTAACCTGATAATTTTAGCATTATCAGGTGACCTCGTCAACCCTGGTGGCGGGCACCGATCTGACGGGGCGCCCCGGGATGCAAGCAGGCTTCCCCCAAAAATTTCGAAAATTTTACGCTTTATTCAGAACATGTGGTGATGAAACAGGAATTTGGATCTCTTTCGTAGGGTTTGGTGGCCCTGAAAAGGACCGTTTGTATTTATGGGTTCTGGCTTCCTTCAATGGATGGCTTCTTGCTTCCTTCTATGCGTGGCTTGCTTCCTTCTATGGGTGGCTTGCTTCCCTCTGTGGATGGCTTGCTTCCATCTGGGATGGCTTGCTTCTGCTTCATTCTGATTGTGCTTAAGGGGGCTTGACCGCATTCTGGCTGCGACAATAGGTCCCAGCCGGTGTAGTCCTCCTCCTTCTCTTGATATGTTCCTCAGGTAGTGGGAGGTGAATGTCGTCGAGTGTCGCCAGGAAGCTGCCTGTAGAATCTCTTCTAGTGGGACGGCATTATGGTGTGCCCATGACGTGGAAATTGCTCTGACCTCATGTGCTGTCGCTCTTTCCCTGCTCAGGTTTGCCTTGTCGTAAAGTGGCGTCGATGGTTTTCTTGATCCAGCGGGAGATCATTGCTGACGAAGTTTCACCTGTTTGGAGATCTACTGGGATAAAGAGTTGGTTTCTGCCTCTGCGGATGTCTTCATGTTGGGTACGAGTGAGGTAGAACCGGAGTGCACGGATTGGGCAGAGTAGGCGTTCAGGTTCGTCTCCTGTTAGATTGGAGAGGGCTGGGAACGTGATTGGTTTCGGTGGTTCAGATGGTTTTTGAGTTTTTGCTCAAATCTGTTCTAGGGTAAAGTGTCACCGACGTGAAGTTTGGCCCGAAAATGCAGAAAGCTGGGTCTGCGGAAAGTGCTTGGATTTCGGAACAGCGGGCGCTCGCTGCCAGTGTGACTAGGAAGACGGTTTTCTTGGTTAGGAGGTGTAAAGAACAATCTTGCATTGGTTCGTAAGGGGCTTCGATTAGGGATCGGAGCACGATTGATTAGTTCCAATCGGCAACGAGTCTTCTTGTTGAAGGACGGTCATTCTCGAATGAGCGGAGAAGTGATGAGATCCGGTAGTCTTCAAGGAGGTTAGTTTTGTCTGCTGCTTTGAAGACGGAATTTAAGGCTGAGTGGTAGACCAGAATTGTTGAGCCCTTGAGTTTTTCGATGTCGAAAAGGTCAGTGAAGAATCTTAGTAATTCTGGCAGAGGGGGATTGATTGGACTAATTTCCCTTGCGTGACACCAATGAAACCATTTGGACCAGTGGCTGTCGTACATTTTGTTTGTTGAGTTTCTTGTGGCTTTCGAGGCGATTCGGAAGGCATCGTTTTTATGAATTCCTGCCTTTTTGAGGAGTTTGATGGTTGTAGCCACGGGTGAAGGTTTAGGTTTGCTAGGTTTGGATGTAGTTTCGTGCCCTTTTGTTGTGACAGAAGATCCGGCTGAAGAGGAAGGCTTCTTGGGGAGTCAACAAGTAGAGAAAGTAGGTGTGGAAACCATGCTGCTGACGGCCAAAGGGGGGCTATGAGAAGGAATAGGCTTTGGCTTTCCACGGCTTTTTGTAGAACTTGTGGAAGGAGTTTAAATGGTAGGAATAGGTAGGCGTATAGGTTGTGCCATGGGTATGTCAATTCGTCGACTGCAATTGCTTGATCGTCCGGCATCGGGCTGATGTAATGGGGAAGTCTGGCATTGTGCTTCGTGGCGAGCAGGTCTAGCGTGGGTGTTCCCCATGTCATGAAGAGACATTCGCAGATGGATTTCTTGAGGCACCTGTTGGGGGCGAGCGGCGAGATAGCGAGTCTGCTATGACGTTCCTGTTCCCTGGAATGTGAAGGGGAAGTAGAGTGATGTTGTTTAAGATGCAAAGGTTGATGATTTCGGAGGTCAGGTTGTGGAGCAGCCTGGATTTGGTTCCTCCTTTTTTCCGTATGTTGGCCAAGGCTGTGTTGTTGTCTGCTTGGACTTGGGTGACTTGGTTTCTGATGTGTGGGAAGAAATGCTGAAGTGCCAGTTGGATTGCTCGGAGTTCGAGGTAGTTGATGTGGTGACCTTTGTCTTCCTTCCAGAAACCTGAAATTACCAGGTTGTTCATGTGGGCTCCCCAGCCGTGGTTTGATGCATCGGTGAAGATGAGTTGGTTGGGTGTTGGTTCGTGAAGTGGTGTTGACTTGGTTAGGTTTATCACATCTGACCACCAGAGGAGGCTTTCTTGAGGGAAGTCTTCATGAAAAGAGAACTGTTGGTCTGGGTTGAGGAATGGGCTTGACCAATGGTCGATCCGATGGTGGTGGAAGGGTCTTGTCATCCAACGATCGTATGGAATAAGGTTCGTCATTGAGTCCATTTTCCCGATGAGAGTTTAATTCCCGAAGGGAGAAGGTCGTCTGGCGTTGAAAGCAACGGATGTGATGAAGGAGGTTTTGTACTCTTTCAATTGTGGCTGATGACAGATTGAACGAGGCGCCTAGGAAAGTGAAGAGCCTTTGTGGGATGAGGCGTGATTTGGATTAGTTCACGCTGAAACCCAGTTTGTTCAGAAGGAGAATTGTTTCGTTCCTGTTCTGCTCGAGGCAGGTGGGGTCCTGGTCGTGGAGAGCCAGTCGTCGAGTTATGCGCTTGCCTGGATTTGGTTCTGGTGTAGGTGGCCGAGAATTGGTTTTAAAACCATCCTGAAAATCCTTGGTGCAGCGTTCAAGCCGAAGGGTAAACAGCGGAATTTGAAGACCTTGTCGTTGTAGATGAAGCCGAAGTATTTTGTCTAGGATAGGTGGAAGGGTACGTGTAGATAAGCATCCTCTAGATCTAGGGAGATTGTCCAGTCGTGTTGTTTGAAGGATTGGTGGATGGTCTTCAATGTTTCCATTTTGAAATGTGGATTGTCAATGAATTTGTTCAGTGGTTTCATGTTGAAAATGAGCCGTAGGCCTCCTGTCTTCTTTGGCCGGGTGAAGATGGTGCTGTAAAAGCCCGGTCCTGGGTTGTGGCATTGGATGATTGCTCCTTTCTCGACAAGGAGATTGATTTCGGCCGAAAAGGGATTGGAGACAGGTGATGTGAAGCCCCGTGGGGGGGAATTTGCAAGTGGAGGTGGCGAAAGGAACGATGGACGAAAGCCTTTTCTGATTGAGAGGATTTCGGAATTGTGGGTTATTTTCTTCCATGCCGGGTAGAAGTGGCGGAGTCTTGTGCCGACCGGGAGGCGGGAGAGCTTGAGTTAGTCAGAGTTTTCGTTGGGAGCTGCGGCCTCCGGGGGATGAGTGACGGCTGCGGCGGTCGGGAGTTGCGGTCCGCTTTTGCTGTGTTCTTTGGTTGTTGGGGAAGCGTCCGCGTTGATCAGGCCGAAAGGACTGGTTCTTTTGGTTGTTCGGGTTGTCACTACGTGGGGTGACTTTGAATGGTTGGATGGTTTGTTCCAATCTTCTGTTGGAGTCCGATATTTGGACTTGTTGGGACAAAAGGAAGATTTGTCTTGAAGAAAGGGCTTAGGTTTCCGTAATATGTCAAGGTGGGGTGCCAGGGATAGGATAAAACCCTGGAAGAGAGTGTCCGACTCGTGAAGCGGCTCGTTCCGGAGGCGATGCCTGGTTGACTCGTTTAAGTTGTTGGCTGTCTTGAGGGCGGCTTCTCGTAGCAGGAGCGTGTTGTTATATAAGCTCATGTTGCCCAGTTAAGAGAATGATATGTGGCGAAGCTTGCCTTCTGAAAGAGTTGTGTAGTGAGAGACGAATGGTTGCGAATTTCTTCTGGGCTAGCGTTTTTAGTTGGCTTTTCGCACAAAGCATTGACTGCTGTATTCAATACGTCAGCTTGTGAGGCGGTGCGAAGGCTCATGCGAAGGCATCTGTCATTGTCGAAAAGGACGAAGGAGGGGGAACCTCTATGCGTTTCGGGATGGAGAGCGCAGAGCCGAAGTCTAATTTGACTTCGCTGCAGAGAAATTCACACTCCGGGTAGGTGTCGAAATTCCTTGGGTTTTTCGAACCATCGCCAAAGTCCAGAAGAAACTTGTTTCGCGGCCGAAGCGAGGAGCAGGCGGTTCAGTGTCAAGTTGTAGAGGTTTGCCTTTGCCCAGCAGGAAGCCGCCGTTCCGGAGGAGGCAGGTGAGAAGCGTCGTCGATTGTCCCAAAAGGCTGCGTGGTTTGGCATCTTTGGCGAATCCAAAACCTGTCTTGAGACCACGGTTGATGACTGGTGCGTCTGCAGACTGTGACGGTTTGTACAGAAAGCAGTCAGGGACCGTTTCTTCTACTGTCTTCATTAGAGAAGCCAGGGGGATCTTCCGTGTTGTGAACTGGATGTGCTTAGCGGGAGTGGACGGAGTCGCGACTTCCTTTGACGTGAAAGCAGGAGTCGTGAAAGCAGGTGTCGCGAAGGCTGGTGGCGGTGCTAGTCTGCGCTGCTTGGCACTAGGTGGCGGGGCGGGCTACTGGCGTTTCCGGCTGTCGTGGCTTGTCGTTGAAGCGTTCCAGTCTCTAGTGTCAGCTCTTTTCGCCAATGAGGTGCAAGAGAGGGGGGGGGGGGCGGCACGGGATGCAATCTTGCGTACTGGCGGAATACCGTGTCGACTAGGAGATGAGCCTCGCTGCGAGTCACACTGTAGTCACGGCGGGACGACTTCGATGAAAGGTCAATAGGGAGTTAGCATTGGAAATTCCCCGGAGAGACGAGGCGTCTTGTAACTTCCTTTTCGCTTCCCGGATGAGTGCCTTGGCTTGCCGGAGGCCTTCCTCGATGGCTGCGAGTTCGGGCGCAGGTGGAGTGTGTTGACTGTCTTGGAGCGGCGAGTCATCTTCTCCATTCGCAACATAACAGCCCAGGTCATGACCGGTCGGCCTGTGGTCGCGAAGGGAAGGCTGGAGAGCAGGTTGGAGCGCAGCATCTGAAGTCTGAGCAGGGGCCGTAGGGGCGTCGTGAGCATCTTCAGTCGTAGGCATGCTGAGTCGCGAAAGTCCAAATTCCAGAGGTCGACGTGGTGCGAAGAACCTCGTGGAAGAAAATGAATGCCGACATCGGCCATGATGCCGCTTTATATAGAGGAGGACTGCGTCGCGCAGGCGCAGTGGGAGCATGCAAGCAGGCGGATACATGCAACCGAAATACCTCCAGGGAACATTCCATTGAGGACAATGTAATGCTAAAATTATCAGGTTAATATGTTTTGGCAAATAACAAATTCAATTCACTAGCAACGAAGTATTTATCTTCACGAGTGGAGACTGTAACCACAAACCTTCGACCAGCAGGTTTTTCCTCACTATTTTCAAGATGAATCCTTGTCTGCCAAGATCACCCTCCCCAAGAACAATAACCCGTCCAACGTGCCAGTCAACAGCTTAGCATCATTTCTCGAACACATGTTCAAAAAAGGACTAGCCCCAATGGTAATCAAAGGTTACAGTTCTGCGATAAACTCTGTCCTCTCTTGCTTAAGGGAATACCCAATGGTGAACAACAGGATCATCTCCGCCTGATTCTGGCCTTCGAAAATGCACACTAAAAGTCTCGTAAATTATTCCCTAAGTGGCACGTACATCGGGTTCTCCAAAGCCTCTCCCTTCCACCCTACGAACCACTTCAAACGGCATCAGGACTACACTTGACACAAAGACAGTTTTCCTCGTCGTGCTTGCTTCGGCAGCAAGACAAAGTGAACTAGTAGTCTTATCCATGGAACAAACCATCTTTGATTCTCTAGAGGATGTACCTCAATAGCACTAACCTTTTTTTCCCATTTCTGAACGAAGAATCTGAAACCAGATGCCAACCCCAACCCTTGACTATTCAAGTATTGTGGCCGTTAGTGAATCCGGAGGAAGAAGAGAGCCTCCAATGTCCCATTTGTGCCCTCTGCTATTACCTGGAAAGGACAGAGATGATTGCGACGACAGTACCCATAGCAAAAAGAACAATTCCCCCCCCCCCCCCCCCCCATCTTCACTGTTCCTCCAAGTTGATAAACTGCCACTGGCTGTGACCCCCGTCAAAATGGGAAAATGGATTTGTGAGGTGCTTAGGCGTGCCTATGAACTGGTCCGAATCATATAGACATCCCTATTGAGGTGCGGGCTCACGACTTGAGGGCACTCTCACATGCTGGGCGTATGGCTATGGTATCTTCCTAGATGTAGTGGTTGCTGCCTGCTCATGGAACCACAGAAACACTTTCATCAGCCACTACCTCTGGGGTACCAGTGGCTCCAGTTATACGCGAGTATTGTGAGATGCCATCTAAAGATGAACTCATGCTTACGCTTTTTTCTGTTGTTTATAACACTGTCAAGTGCAAATTTTCTACTACCAATGGGCACCCACGATCTTATTGTGGTTCCCCGACACGTTAGTCTTCATCATGCTTCTTCATCAAATATCCTCACAAAAGAGAACTTCATTTGTACACAGAAGAATGCTAACAACCTTAAAAGTTGCTGGCAAGTAAACGTAACACTGACAAGAATAATAGACCAAATAGCGAGAATGAGAAGTCGTCATAAAAAAAAAAACAACCTATGCAAGACACAGTGCGACACACAATCGACACACCAGTGCAACGCACGGAACAAAGTGCAACAGAGCATAAACAAAATGAGCCGAAAAATGACTCGTGAGAAAATGGGACAACTGGAAGAAAAACGAGACAAGCACACCAACAGACGAGACCAGAAATTGCAAATGGCTGTGCATCAACAAAAAGTCCCTTGCAACGAATATGAGGCATTCTATGTTGTAAACGTGGACCGCCGAAAAACGCTTGTTTTTGCAAACTAGCAAATTTTTTTCTTTGAGCGCCCAAATGCCTCGATGAGACAAATCTCGCCGTTTTTGCAATAATGGACCAAATCGGCCAAACTTTTCGACATTCAATAGCCTGTCCAAAAACAAGCCTCTTGGGGAAGCCCAAATCCGGACTTTCCACCTAGAAGATCTTCAAATCTGCATTTGAAAATCGCCAAAGCCAACCGGAGCGCTCCTTCATCATGGCCGCCATTATTGAAACTTGTATTTATGTATTTTACTTTTATCACTCCTATTTTTCAGGCAAAAAGCCACAAACACTAGCTTAGTTGCATTTTAGGAGGGGCTTCCTCTGCGAAGGTACTAAACCTCGATATTATGTACAGACAACCATTTGAAGTGTGATATTTTTTATTGTGTTTGTCGGCCGCAATCCTTTTAAAAAATTTCTACAACGATCAAATTTATCTTCCAACTTCAACGTTAAACATTCCAATTAACTTAATGCATCGTAGCAACCAACTAAGCTAGTTTATTTAACCACATTTATACTTTTATAATAATCTTTTACCCCCAGAAACGCTACCATATGTCCAACGTTATTCGACATCGGCATTCTACCGGACACGAATTTTAGTGTATATATGTTTGTTTTAGTTCTCCTCTAAACCCGACTGAGACCTTCCGAATGTTGCCCCTAGCTTGTACTACTATTAAAAACCAAAAGATGTTTATAAAAGATCTGTTCAAACCCAATCCGAAAGTCAAACTGTGCAAAAACTTCGAATCCCCAATTTTCCCCCCTCCCAGCCAAAACTAGTTGTGGTGTATAACACTGCAGTTTACAGTTAAAGCTTATAAAATTTAATAGTAATGCTCTCTGCATTACCCAAAGCCAAGTATTAAGCTTTAACAAGAACCTATTCACGTTGCAAACATGTAAATATTCCTTCCATAGTCAATAATTCAACAAAGGCCTATTTTCCCAAAGTTCAATTGAGTAAAACTCAAACAGGCCTACCGTATTTACCCAGTTAGAGGCGCCTACCCAGTTAGAAGCGCCCCCCCCATACGAAATGTTGGCACTTTTTATTATTTTTGTCCCCATTTATAAGCGCCTACATAAAATACGCAAAATTAAAAAAAGAAATAAATAAAAAAATCCAGCCTGCGGGTTATATGGGAATTTTTTGGCACGTTAAATCAAAAAAAAGGCCCGTTTCTCTATAAGCCTAACGTACACCTACCGAACTCAGCTGCAGCAGTGATACAAATCACGTGAAAGTCGAGCTAAAAATCGTAATTTTTCCACTTTTCGCCATGCATATCTTGTAATAATTCATGAAATCTTGTTACGTTCGAGTTTGAGCGTCGCGTCTTTCTTCCTCTATGATCGCATCGTTAATCTCTTACTCCGTTCTGGTCCAATTTCCTGTTCCTGCACAGATGATGATGATGAGAGAAGAGTGCCTGGAGCATGTAACTGATAAGCTACTGTAGCGTGCGCTATAGTAATCGCGTTTTTCACGGACGAGCAGCGTGCACTACTGATTATTTACGGTACCATGTGTGCAGTATAAAGGTACTACACAGTACTAAAAGGCAAAATAGTTTTTATTTTACCTTGGATTACAAGATAATAAATGTTTTTGAAGGCCTACAGCAGCTGGTATTAGTATGCACTGGTGATGTTTTTTACCTCCGAATAGAAGCGCCCTCCACTCAAATTTCCTAAGCGCCCGGCGCTTCTAACTGGGTAAATACTGTATCTTTACATGTCCTTACTCCTTCAAACGGCTCTGCACTCAGTCCCTTTGTTCAACCGACTTCTCCCACTTTCCATTGTTCTCAAGGCCCTCAGCCAATCAGATCCTCGCAGCTACCCTCGACGTCCGCACGAACTTCCGGTTATGTGTATAAAACCCCAGCCCCAGAACGCAATCGTTAGCACAGCTCACAGATCTCTCAAGCTAGAAGGGTCACGCCAGTCGGGAGTGGAGACGCCATGTCCGTAGGATGCCATGCTGGGCAGAATGGTAGTGGTTCGTATGTTATTGTTTAGCTTTTGAAAGTTAAGTTTAGGACCCCCATATTCTAAATTTTAGTTTAAATGTAAACTTAAACCTCTAGCTTAGAGAAAATTATGGTGGTGACGCCTGTAGCGGCATCTTAGGTTCTCTCACCCCATAACGTCAGAGTGGTTCTCTTACTAAAAACCAACTTTTCCAGTTTATTTTAAATGGATTTTTAATCTAAACTAAATGACAGTTTGATCTTTGTGGAAGTCAAAGGAAACATACTGATGCCTAAGTGTAAAATTTCGGGCTTTTTGTTTCTTAGAACAGTTTCTGCGGGAACTAAGGGAGGTTGCTCTTTTGTACTTGGAAAACTTAGAAACATAACTGTGGACGGTTGATCGTGTATGAAACATACTGTCGGATAGACCTTAATCAGTTGCGGCTGTTTAGTCTTGCGGGTGTCTCCGGGAGCACTCAGTATTACTTTTTCTAATGTGAAAATTTAAACCTTTATTCAAACACAAGCGTTGTTTGTCTGAACTTGTGAATTGCTACTTTGTAAATTCCAAACTTGTTGCCTTTTTAATTAATTGGTATTCGAAAGCTTTTAGAAGCAAACTATGATGTAAAGTGTTATTTCATTCTGTCGCAAAAATAAAACCAGAAGTTTTAAGCTTCAGTCGTTTGCTAGATTGATTAATTGTCTTTTAGTGTAAAATATAAATATGTAGCCCATCATTTAATTTTAGCTAGTTATACAGTTAAATCCACCGTTGGTAGCAGCGATTACCGACAGTTTAAGGTTAGGCCCCTTTAAATAGTACCGGGGCTCCATCCCCCATGCTGGGACAGTGTCCATGCTGTGTTAATGAACGTAAAAAGTCGTAAACACCGTTAAACCTCAAGCTGATACTCCACGTACACCAGGGAAACTGGGGGCGTTGTAGCGTCCGCCGTTACAATGTAGGGGAAACCCAAAGAGGGGACCAAATTACTGCAACCAACACCCATGATGATGAGAATGGAATTGCTCTGCATCAAAACAACTCCAAACACAACATTGCGTGGGGGAAAAACTACTTCTCTCCTGTATTCCAACTCTTCCAGGGGACTCACACCTCCGAGCCTTGCCTCCCTTTAGTGACCGCACGTTTGTTTTCTGCGGACTATGCCAACCTCTGTATGGCAAACGGGGCTCTTTCTTCCACAGTGAACTTCTCCGGTCTTCCAACAACACACTGGCTTCGGAAGTCGTTCATCTCCACCAATGAGTAACTCACTTGTAGACCGAAGTGATCCTGGTTAAGGAAAAAGTTCGCTGTCTTTTTTGTGTGCCCTGATCCGTACTCATTTCCCCTATTTATAGAAGTTGGTTTCTGATAGGGCATGTAAACTGTAGGAAACCTCATCTCCTTCAATCTTCAACCCAAGATCATGGAAAGGCAGCATACCTTCATCACTCTTTTCCTCGCATGTGAATACAAAGTTTGGTCTCCAATAATTTAGGGCTTCCAGCACACTTTCAACTTCTTGTTTTTAAGAATGGCGAGGATGTCTCTTCCATAGTTTTAACTCAGGAAACTGGTCAATGATTTTGCAATCCAAATACTGAAATACCATTTCTGATACTATGGGGAGCATGAAAAACCCATTGGCGCCTCTTTAATTTGTCGGAATGTTTTGCCACGAAATTCAACATAAATAGAGGCGAGGGTAACATTATCGCTTAGCACGAGCAGTAGGTCCTCACCCTAGTGCTTGAAAATCACCATGGAACAGGTGCACCGTTCGTGAACCACGATCTGTCTACAATCCAACCATTCAAGGCCATAATTTCCTGGTGAAAAATACAAGCGCTGACGTCACCTGTTTAATAAAAGTGTTAAAGATCGATAAATGGACCTGTTTGTTGCATTACAAATGAATGCATGCACATATATTTTGGGAGTAAGATCAGTAGCTTGTGGGCCTATAAAAATTGACAAGAAAAAATTAACAAACGCAACAAATGTGCAAGAATTGAATGAACATCGTATGACGTTTCTTGGTGAGAATGTTGTATATGGAACGAGGGGTTAATGTATTCTAATAGTGAATGTAGTGAGATTGGTTACCATCCATTGGAAGAAAAGCAGTTCTAACTAACTCGAAATGTCTTATCTTGTTCACTGACATGCACATGCAAATAAGTACGTATCTTAGCACAGTGTATTGAACAAACTGAGTAAGATTTAAGAAGATCAGAACTAGTTGTAGCAAGCCTCAAAATGTATTGTATTTTTTTATTTATTTATATTTTTTTGTTTGCTTAGGTTCGTTTGACTTAAATGTTGATGCTGATGACGCAATGTTGGTTGACGAGTTAATAGGGGAAGCTAAAATGGATGTTGTCCGCCTCAAACGAAGAGAAAAACGTGCAAAAGTAAAATCGGCGTATGAAAGGTAAGAATAAAATAACCATCCGCGTGCCGTTGTTAATGCCGTTTGGGTGCTTTTGTTATTTTTTGCGACTCACCTGGCGGCACAAACGACAATCGGCAGGATTAAAAAAAAATATTTTCAAATTTATTCAACAATTATATTTCAAAGCGACAAAAAAACACGCAATATATGGTATAGCTAAACAAAGGTACTTTGGCAAAACTGAGGGCTGACGTGGCCTACTGCTTAACCAAACAACAGGAGCTGGCTGCATAGACCTGGCGGGAACCATGCCAGCATTGGGGTACAATCACGGTGGGAACAACGAAAGCACCAGCTCAGAACAGCGAGTCCTGTGTTTGGAGGCCAGCAAGTCCTGGATCCATCGGGAAAAGGATGAGGAAACCCAATGAAGGCATAGGCTGAGGGCCCCCAAAGATGGGTTTGAGGATGTTAATGGAAGATAGTCTGGCTCACAAGCTAAAAGTGAAAACGCTGCGAGTCCACGCAGTCATGACTGTCTGACAGCTGCTCTCGTCTGTCATCTTACTCGGCCCAGCATGTTGGAGTTAATGGAGTTGGGGAGAGGATGAAGCACTGAAGCACAGACTTGACACTACACGAATGAAACAACCACACATATACCGTAATTTCACGCGTATAACCCGCGGGTTATACAACTTTTTTTTCTTAAAAAAATCGAGTCTGCGGGTTATATGAGAGTGCGGGTTATACAAGAGTGCTTGGAGTGCCTAATCAATAAGCTAGGAAGTGTGCGCTTGGAATGGCGTTTTTCACAGATGAATGGTCGTGAACTGCTGGTTATTTACGATACCAATCGTTAAACGTGCTAAAAGATATTAAGTATAAAGGTAGTATACAGTACAAAAAGACAAAACAGTTTTTATTTTATCTTGGATAACAAGATAATAAATGTATTGGAAGGCTAACAGCCTGGCATTACGGTACGCAGTAGTGAGGTCGTTCAAACTTCGTTAATCCGTGTAGATTACCTGCGGGTTATACGAGAGTTATTTTACACAACTGTTTTATTTTTTAGTGGTGCGGGTTATTTGGGAGACGGGTTATAGGCATGAAATTACGGTATAGATGCTACGTACTCACCAGAATTAAATATTGCATTTTTCTCTCACGAGAACTAAATGGGATGCAAAGAATGCAGTAGCTTGGAGATAAAACAACATGCACACGCACATATGCGGCTACCTGCTGTTCCTTACTGCGGCAGACATGCTGTATTAGGGGCCACATAAGCCCTAATGATGCAAGAGAAGCACGCTTGCACTAATTACGCTCAGTCACTGACGAGTCCTCACTGTGTTACCTATTTGTTACAAATGGGATATCCCTCTTGCTGTCTGAACTCTTTTCTAATCTAATTTGCATACAATTTAACTATAATTTATGCATATTTACCTGACACCACTCCCTATTCACTCTATCGCCTAATTACTACTACTGTTTCTAACTATCTGCAAAATACTAACCTTCAGTATGTGCTAAATCGTTTCGATTTTGCTTTATTTGCCCTAATTTGAAACCCCTTTAACGTTTAAAATCGCAATGCTTGAGTTTAGCGAGTCTGCCGCTAGGATTGCTGGCGGCGCGGCCTATATCAATTAATATAGTGGCCGTTTTCATCATTCCGTTTTCGGCATCCATACTAAAGACATAGTAGCCCACTTTGCTTGCTTTGGATCATGACAGATTCCTCGATTTTGTGTACCAGCTTATACCCTGCAATGACAAATGGGTGCTTGGGCACCCCTTCCACACTGGAACACAAAATTTTGCCTGATGTAAAGTATTTTATAATGTTTATTGACTTTGTAACTAGCCTGTTGCGTTAGGCCTTATGGGTTAGGCCTAAGCAATAGCTCGAATGCATCAGCCCTTATACTTGCACGATTTCGTAAACATCCTTTAGTTGTCGATTCCTTGCGGATCACTTCTATTTCATTGACAGACACCTTGCTGCTTCTTTTTGTATGAAAATTTCATTTCGAAGTTTAATTCAACACTTCATCCTTGCACGTAGCCTATTGCATGCATTTCATGAACACTGGCTCACTCGGCTTCGGACCAGCATTAAGGCTGGAAACAGTCCTCTTCAGAACTCTTGCTCCTGCAGCCAGACAAAGTGAGATGGTGCAGGGGAGAGGATGTGCACAAATTCTAGGGATCGACTGGAGCCAGTACCGGAGCTGAGTACCGGCCGGTACTAGCAGTACCGGCACCGGTACAGGTGCCAACGTCTACAATCGAGTCGGTACTAGCACCGGCCAAAATTTGGTCAATTCTTAACGATGTACTTCTATTATTTATTTATTCAAATACATAAACCTTTACTCAAGTACTTAAAGAACTTTTATTTACTATCTTATTTACCTTTAGTTATTTAAATAATTCGGATGACTGTAAAACGTTAGTAGCGTAACTTGACTGCACCATCCATTGCAAGAATACATGTTTTGGAGCTCAAGAACAAGGGTCATCACCGGTCAGCAGTAAAAATGTGTAAATCAAAAATCCAGCATAGTGATGCTGGGGTTGATGATCTTAAAATTTTTTCAAAATTCATTTTATTTATAGAATTATAAAAACTTCATTAATGAAATTTGTGTCTTAATTTAAGACACAAAAATGAAAGTTTTAATTATTCACTGCTGTGCTGTGCTTGCTTGGCTCTAGCAGATATGGGTAGGGTGCTCTAAACGCTGACAACTAGGAAAAAGTAACCGATAATAGGCCATAAAAGAAAAAAAATTGTAAATATAAATTAAATTGTTTTTCTTTAAATATTTATTACAAAAAGTTCAAAGAGTTACTTTGTTAGTGTAACAATATATATTTACTTTTATTGTGTATTTATAGTTGTCAAACTCTAGCCTGCGTATTACTGGTAGTAGGTGCACCTTTCAGTTACCAACTTTAAGAGCCATTTGTCAACATCCGTTTTTCCTTTACCATCGTTTATTATCGAAGCAAGCTAGTTTCAAACGTGTCAGAATGAGTTTTAGGATCTGCCAATCATAGATATTTATTTCTTACTTCCTGCAAATACTTACCTTCAGTAATATTGCTAAAACCACCTTTTTACGCTATTTACTGCTCGCTTATGAACTAAAAACTCCATTTTTTATGTTCTCCCTAAGCTTTTCTCCACTGCCGCCAGGCGGCGCTGCACGTCCTTACCGACGTCAGCGCCCCCACCAGTCCAACCGCATCACTTTTCGAGCACTCCATCGTGGATGGTTGTGCGAGTTTTTACTGCGTGCTTCGCGAATTAACCAACGCGTATTATGGACTACAACAACGGACTTCGATGACAAGAAGTTGATCCGAAGAGCGGCTTATTGGAAAGCAGCATGGTGGGAACAGGATCGAAGCACGGCAACGGTCGGTAGACGGTAGGCTTAACGGATACGGCCATGCCGGCGGTGTTTTTGGGTCGGCCGGTCATTGCCGAGGGCAAGATGGCGGCCGAGAATGAAGCCTTTGTGATTCGTAATACGGAGGCGTCGTTGCCTCCCGTTCTTCCCCGGGATGTTGTTCGTGGTGAAATATCATTGTTTTCTTGCAGATGGTGATTTGTAGAGTGAGCCAGTGGAGTTGTCACCGTCCCGCAAGTCAGGTCCGTGCCGATCCGATGGCGGGCGTTAGGTGAGTGGCCGACAGGGGCGGTAAGTTGAAAACCAGTAGTGTGGAGAGGATGAATAGGACGACCGCTCCCGGTGGGGAAAATAGCGGTGCGGTTCCTACACTGAGTGGTAAAATGCCGGCCGGCCACGGGCGCTGTCCGTGGTCCGACTATCCCAGCAAAAAAAAAAAAAAAAAGTTGCAAGTGCCGCGTTTGGACATAATTGCAACGCTGGTTGAGCCGAGGGGTGCAAATTGAGGGCGGTTTTTAACCGGACCCACGCTGTCGCCACTGGCAACACGTGTAGCACCATCGGCGACACTCAGTAGCTACTAGACGCTGATGCAGCGGGACACATTGTCGCCGTTCTGTAGCCAGTTGTCACCAGGAAAAGTAGCTATTATGACGCTGACGCAGCGGGACACATTGTCGCCGTTCTGTTGCCAGTTGTCACTTTGAGGGTGTCACATGTCGCCAGTGAGCATGGCTGCTATGACACTGGCGCGGCGGGACCAGTCATGTGTCGCCAACGGTATGGTGAGTGTCTCCATGGGCGTTTGCCCATAGGCCTATGTGTTTATGATATGTTAGGGTATGTTTACATTAATCGTTATTGCCTCTACATTTCTTTGGTCCTGGAATGGCAGCTGCGTTGGCTCCTGCGGTGTGCATCAAGACATGGTCTCACTGGAGTTTGGCAACATGGACGGTTAGTACTATGGGTTTGAAGTAGGGTTCTCCCCCCTCCTTTTGCCTTCGACCGTCTTCTCTTCCTTGGGTCCTTAGGCTGAGTGGGGGGGTGAATCTGATGCCCTTTGGGGTCTGGCCGCTATATGCGGTCGCACGGGGCCACTATGCCCAATCTCTTTTTTTTTTTAGCGAATCGCAAACAAGTTGTATTGTGTATGCATTGTTGCCTCTTAAGGTCAAACCAAAACATGTGAATGGAGCTGTAGCTTGTTCATCTGGTTCGAGTATGAGTTCCCTTGGCTTAAGTAGGAATCAGAAGGGGGACTTTAAAGTACATGTTGAAGTTATATCCAATTAAGTCGGTTTCTGTGGAAACCTGGCACTCGAGGCTCGGTCATAAGCGTTAATTCAGCCTGATACATTTACATAACTCCAAGGTGGTACATGGATACTAGTGAGTGAAGCCTACCTCTCCTCAGTGTGAGGTCTGCAAGGTAACCAAATCGTCTAGGGCCAGTGTTAAGGGTATTGGTGCTTTGCAGAGTAAGAAGCCCCTCGAGCTCCTTCACATGGATGTTTGGGGCCCAAGTCGCACGGTATCCTTGGGTAATTGTAGATATGTGCTTACTTTACTTGATGATTATTCTCGTTATGCATGGGTGTTTCCCATCGCTAAGGAAAGCGATGTGTTTCGAACGTTTGTTGACTTTCGTGCCAGGAGTGAAAGACAATTTAGCCTCAACTTTGTAAATGTTCGCACGGACCGAGGTATGGTATTTTGTGATTATATATGTAGGTTGGGTATCAGATATCAGCGAACCAATGCCTACTCACCAGCTATGGCTGGAATCGCTAGGCGATTTAACCACACGTTGTTAGAAGAAGGGGTACGTGCAATACTTCACGAGACTTCTCTGCCACGCAATCTTGGGCAGAATTTGTATGTACGTTCACCTACCTGAAGCATAGGTACCCTCACTCATACTTAGGCTTTAGGGTCCCTTGTACATTATTGTTTGATCGAGGTGTATCAGTCAGACATTACGAAGACCTGGTGCAATGTGTTAGGTACACTTCCATAAGCCGGGAAGGGATACCCTTGACGTTAAAGCTGGGAGGGGGTATTCATTGGCTATGCGGTAGACACAGTAGGATATAGAGTGGAATCCCCATACTTACTTGGTCGTTGAAACTAAACATGTAACGGTTGGTGAGGTTAAGTTATGGGGAAGGGAGGAGGTCCTTGCAGTATAGTCCTCAAGAGTGTGCCCAAACCCAGTCTAAGTGCAACTACATTTATCTATGGAAAGGGACTTAGTTCGGGTACAGAGTCAGAATCTGATGGTAATTCTAGGGTAGAAGCAGAAGATAAGACTGAGGGCCCACTAACCATTGAAGAAGTTCCTCCACGACCATTCATTCGTAGTAATAGTGTAGGCTCCTCCCCCAAATTGGCTCCTTTAGATTATCAGTATTGGTGTAAGGAAGTAGTTGTCCGTCAGACGGGGCAAAGGGTAGGTAGGTTGGATGTGTACTATCACACCCCAGATGGAATTATGTTCCGCAGTGTTAATGATGTCAAATAATATTGTGTAGAACGGGGATTTCAGTTTGAACCGCTGTTCGATTTTAGGGGTAGACGAACACCTGATTTCGGAACTGTATCCACTAGTGGGCAGGATAGTCCTGTTGATTTCAGTGATGCTGCGGCATACGTGTGTATTGTTGGGCCAATTACCTATGCAGAAGCCATTGCCTCTCCTCACAAGTGTGAATGGGAACGGTCCATGGGAGACGACGTTGCGTCCTTTAAGAAAAGAGGGGTACATTGAGGTTGATGTAACTATAAATATGGAAGTGGGGATGTAAATGGATTTACAAGGTAGAAGAATACCGACGAAAGCGTTAGACGTTTCCGCTCCCGACTAGTAGCTCGGGGGTTTTGTCAAGCAAGCGGTGTGGATTTTGATGGAGTATTCAGCCCAGTTGTGAATTTTATTTTAGGTTAGATTCTTTTATGTATTATTGGTATCCATTCTGAAGTGGACAAATGTTGATTTGGATATCCAGTGTGTGGTACGTTGGATTGCAAAACCTTCATGAAAATCCCCAATGGATTCAAACCTGAGGTTCACCATGGTACGGTGTGGCTATTGCAAACAGCCGTATATGGTCTTGACCAAAGTGGGTGACTGTGATGGGAAGAACTTGAAAAGCCATTTGTGATGATGGGATTTTCTCAGTTCTTGGGACTTACCTGTGTTTATCATTTTGGTTTAGATGCAGTTTTATGTGGATGTTTTGCTTTTGTTAGCCAGAAACGAAACTCTTGAGCAAATGTAGTAACGTTGCTTGAATTCAAATTCGAACTCACGTC
Organism: Lithobius niger; assembly: GCA_023313725.1. NCBI lineage: Eukaryota > Metazoa > Arthropoda > Chilopoda > Lithobiomorpha > Lithobiidae > Lithobius > Lithobius niger. The sequence goes on from JAHWFP010146459.1 coordinate 43,608, forward strand.
TTTCGAAGTAAAAAAAAAAAAAAAAAAAAACTTATTAGGTGTTGCCTTCCTAAGAATTGATGGCATGACAGTAATTCATCAAATCTTACTTTTCACACCTCACGGAGAGGTATGACGTCGATGAAACCTGTACGGTGCGTGTGCCAGTTCATGTCTGCAGGTACTGGTGTTCAAACGAGGCGTGACGAAGATGAGACAAGTGTACATTTCCCATACAGGTCACTAGTAGAAAGTTGTTGTATGGAGCTTCTAGAACAAGGCCTGATATTCTTTTGGGTGTTATAATATTGTCCCAATATACCTATGCCTTTACGTCCATTCATATTTCGCTTATTGTTGACCATACTGCGATACTTATGTACTGTCAGTACGAAACATTATGCTATTGATCTTTCAAGTGTCGCGTGATCTGAATCGTATGCATGTGTAGCTGCATCTTGGGCAGCCGATAGAGTCGACCGGCGTAGTTTCGGTGGGCACATTGTATTCTTGGGTAGCGTGCCTGTTTTGTGGGGCTGTGAAAGCAGGGTATGGTGTGCCTCAGTACACTGGAGGCGGAATTCATTGCAATGTTTCCGGCTGTAGGAGTGTTGGCCTGGCTACACAGTGCATGTCACATTCGGTATTGGCTACAACACCGTTGGCTACAACACCTTCATTGTACTGTGGCTCCCATTCTGCCATCCACTTTACTAGGTATGAGGTGAGAAGCTTGAGGTCAAAGCACATTGCCATTAAATGTATGTTTTAGGGGGATTGGCTACGAAAGCTATATTTCTGGTTATATAACGTGCCGTCTGCACTAAATGGTGCAGACATGTTGTCGGAATGGCTGAACCCAGGGCGGTTGAATAGGCTATGTTCAGCGGCGTTCTATAATTATGACTCATAAGTAATGTTATACCTTCTGTAGCATTGTGTTTGCATGAGACGGATGGGAGAGTGTGTTGGTTGTCATAGCCTAACTATGAATGGTTCTTCCCAGCAGAGGGTTTACAGTGTTCATGACGTTGTTTAATATGTCGAGGTAGTGTTAAAGGCCTGAAACTGAAATGTACTTTCCCCATTTCAGGAAAGAGTGTTTGGAAGCCTGGTCGGTGGTTATGAATTGTGCATGCCTGGAGAATTGTATCTGGCTGATCAAGCACTTTAGCCTAGTGGGGAGATACCTTCCGGTTTCGGACGGAGCAACCGCTCACTCGCGTTCTGGTGTTGATGCGGGCAGCAAGGGATGCAAGCTGCAGCCTTGTTGTTTACGCCGTGTATGTTTTAAGCCATGTGGTCAAGTGTTATACCTTTCGAAATGTCGCTATTACATGTACAGTTGTACTTCAGTATTTCTTCTGGACCTGCTTTGAAACAATACGGTAATTGTAGGCTTAGGATTTCGCTGGAGTAACGCGGACATTTCTTACACTCTTGGTGCGGGACGCCGCTGGACGTAGCAGTAGCAGCGTGCTCCCTGCGCCACCCGCCCCTGTTTGTGTGCGTACTTCCTTGGGGGTCCCGAGTGGCCTGGGGCGGGCAGATCTGTGGTGCAAGCCATGTTGTGGCTGGCCAGGCTTTCTGGGGGTGAAGCCCGGGTCGGTGTGCCTTGTTACAGTGTGTTAGTCTGGCTGTGCTCCATTACAGCAATTCTAGTGGAGCGGGCCGGTTTTCTGGGCTTGTGTGCCGTGTTCCTGAGCTAGGTTCTCAAGGATGAGGTGGAGGTACTGCCAGGCGTTGGGCTAACTCACCCGGCTGTTGGTTGGGGACCATGGGCCTCTCTCTGTGGGGGCATGGCGTCGCTGGATACCTGCTCCTGGTGGGTCGGTTGCCTTTTGGTTCTTTTTTAGTGTTTTGGTGGCAGTGTGTGTGGTTTAGTAAGCTTGTTCTCCGGGGTTCCTGGTTGGGGTGGTGATTCCCGCCTCCTGTCTGACAAATTCAGCAATATTACTGAAGGTAAGTATTTGCAGGAAGTAAGAAACGAACATTTTAACTAGTGAAAATTAGTTTTTACTTACCTAAAATACTTACCTTCAGTAAGGACCCGCCCGCCTCCCCGCAATCACCGAACCGGAGTGCCCGTGAAAAAGTGATGCGGTTGGACTGGTGGGGGCGCTGACGTCTGAGAAAAGCTTAGGGAGAACATAAAAAATGGGAGTTTTTAGTTCATAAGAGAGCAGTAAATAGCGTAAAAAGGTGGTTTTAGCAATATTACTGAATGTAAGTATTTTAGGTAAGTAAACTAATTTTCACTAGTTAAAATTTTCGTTTTTAAAAGTTAATTTGTGGAAATTCAAGAATTTGAAATGGAAACGTACTCACTTAATCTAAGCCTTTTCTGTGTTGGTAGTGGGCCAGAAATATTGATGATTGGGGGTGGTTTTAAACCATTCGTTCGTAAGTTGTGTGACGTTTGGAAATGTTATGAATTATGGAGGAGGGGGGGATTATAATTGTTCATTGCCCTTAACCACTTTTTTACTTGACCATATTTTGAATTAATAAGATATAGGCATTTTTGGTGGGTGGGGTGGTCCTGGAGCCCTCTCCAATTTGACAGTTGATTTGAAATTTAGTGCGAGTATGATACTTCAATAAATATGCCCAACATTTTTTTTTATCTGTGTTTACATTAGGTTGTCACAAGTACTGATACTGATCAGAACAGTTTTCAGTGGTATGGTTAAGATTACTACAATGCTGATAAATGGCAACAGCCCTCCTTGTCTTTTATCTGTTAGCGTCTTTTTTTTTTTTTTTTTTTTTTTACAATAAATCATGGTTCCATACGGTCATTTTTGTTTTGGAACCGGCACCGGTACCGGTACCGGCAGGTGCCAAAAGCTCCAAGGACCGGCACCGGCAGCACCGGTAAATTTTGGCGCCGGTCGATCCCTAACAAATTCTTAAGGGATGGGTCCATGACCCTTCTTTCTTGTGGTATTCAGTGCAACAAACCTGAAACCAGACGTTCTTCCGAGGTCCATTCATTGTATCTGGAATATTGGACCCAGTTGATGGTCCTGGGAATGGGAATGGCACAATGTCCCATTGGTGTACTTCAGCACTCCCTCGGGAGGACAAATTCTTCCTAACACATGCCCCAGACTGAGGTAAGAAAGGTTCCACTGTAACTGAGTTATCCTTGGGACTGATAACTCTGAAACCTAATGTCTAAGTGAAAGACACAAGGCCTGGGTTCTATTATCAAGTTATATTCACAAGAGCAGGCTAGGCCTTCAATAGGGCTAGCAATAACAAGAATTGTAAGCCAAATATATTATTAAGAACAATATATGAATTGGACATTCTTCCAAGTTAAAATTCACATCAACAATCAATAATCTCACAAGTGGCAACCCAATATTAGTATGAGCAGCACTGTTAATAATCACAATTTAAACGCCTTCGACATTTCCTCCCAGCCTGGGAAAACATAACATCCGGTAATCAAATCCTTTCGATCATTCAAGATGCATTCTGTCCAACATTCTCATCAAAACCACCACTTGCACAAACTCCTGCTTGGCAGTTTCAACCACACTATAGTCTCAAACTGTCACTCGAAATCCAGGATCTACTAACGAAAGAAGCCATAAAGGAACAACACCAGCCCGGACCAGGCTTCTATAGCTCAATCTTCCTACGCCCAAAGAAGTCAAGCGGCGAGAGATTAAGAGATCTTTGAAGAGAGACGACTGGACAATCTCCATAGACCTGGAAGACGCCTACTTTCATGAATAATACTGGTTTAGATGGTACTAAACCAGTATTGGCACACCTCCACCAGAACCAAGTAGCAGCAAGCGCCTACCTAGCAGCTGGTTATTGAACAACCCAGATCCGGAGAAGCTCTTCCTCAACCAAGACTTCACAATCTCCTTACTCAACCAGTTAGGCTTCGGCGTAAACATCAAGAAATCGAGACTTTTCCCAGCCTAGAGAGTTCATCTTCCTAGGAGCCGCCTTCAACCTAAAATCTGCAACATCTCACCCGACAGGGTGGAAGACATCATACAACAAGTACGATCCTCTCGTCAACAGCCTCAACATACTCTCAAGAAACTAAACTCCCTAATCGGCAAAATGGACTCCATGGCGAATCTTGTCCTACGGGAGATGGATGACCAGACCTCTTCGCCATTACCGCATCGATGCATGGGGAAAACAGCAAGATCAACTAAACCAGCTTCTTTTGACAGACAGTAATTTTCCATTGGAAATCCTTCTGTGGTTGTCAGACGCTCCAACACTCTCACAGTCTGTCCCACTCCACGAGCCCCTTCCAGATCTTCTATAATTAATCAACGCCTCCCTGGAAGGCTGGGGAGCACACATAGCTCACCACGTGACATCAGGACAATGGTCGCACCAAGATCAAGACCACATCAACGTCCAAGAAAGCAGTACTCGAAGCTCTGCACCTCTCCCAACACCTAGTCAAAGGGAAAGTCGTCCAAATACAAGCAGACAACACACAACAGCAGTTGCCTACATCCGGAAAGGAGGAGGCACGAGATCTTGCCTACTCCACGAAGTAACCTCATCAATCTTCCATCTCTGCATATAACTCTGACAAAACCATCCTGCCACTCCACATCCCAGGCAACAGGAATGTGAATGCAGACTCTCTCTCTCACCAGAAACTTCCAATGGGAAAATGGACTCCAAAAAAATCCATCTGCGAACATCTCTTCATCATTTGGGGTACTCCAATGATCGACCTATTCGCCATGAGGCACAATGCCAAACTTCCCCACTTCATCAGCCAGTCCCGGATGACCAAGCCACAGTAGTAGATGCACTAACCTTCCCTTGGACAAAACTCTAAGCCTACCTGTTCCCTCTGTTCAAGCTACTCCCACAGGTGCTCCAAAAGATATCCCGGTCTCGGGGACTGTTTCTACTAATCGCCCCAAATTGGCCATCAGCAGCATGGTTCCCTCATCTTCTAAGTCTCGTGATCAACACTCCAAGAAGCCTTCCAACAATTAAGGACTTACTGTCACAACAGAATGGACCAAATTCCACCCAAACCTTCACGGGTAGCTACTATAATCCAACTCATCAAAATGGCAGGAATTCATGAGGAACACACAACTTGCATTGCCAGTAAAGCCATCAGAGACTCAACAAACAGAATTTATGCCAGCTACTGGACAAAGTGGTTTCATTGGTGTAACAGAGGGAATGTTAATTCTGTCAACCCCCCCTATATCAGAACTGTTTTTCAATGACTTATTCAAAGAAGGACTAAAAGGATCCACACTCCTCTTATACCATTCCGCACTGAACTCTGTTTTCAAAGCAGCAGGCAGCTCTAATCTACTAGAAGACCACCGCATCTCCACCTGCATCAAATCCTTTGAAATTGAAATAACAGCAACCCGTCGGGCTTCTCAATCCTCTTACAAGCACTTATGAAAGAACCCTACGAACCGACGCAAAACTGTTCCATCAACATCCTAACCCACAAAATAGTATTCCTGGTAACATTAGTAGCAAGCCTTAGATGCAGTGAAGTACAGACCTTATCAGCAGATCCAGCCTTTTGCATTTTCGCTCCGCACAACTCCTCGGTCTCCCTTACACCAAGAGCCGACTTCCGTGCCAAGACCCAAAGACCTTGCGAACCGGCCAAACCAATCATTATCCCGGCCTTATCCAAGATCTCGGGTGACGAACCTGAACTCTTACTATGCACTATGCACTACTACATCGCCAGAACTGATAACAATGAAACCGCAAAGGTAGAAATCAACTCTTCATTCCCTTCGCCAGAGGCTTTGTTTGGTGAAACTTCAGCAGGCACTATCGCGCACTGGGTCAAAGATGTCATCCTAAATGCGTACGAAGATCAAAACATCAATTGCGCTGACAACAATATCAGAGTGATGGCACATAAATTGAGGGCAATCTCCACGTCATGGCCATTTCATAACTTCATTCCTGTTCCTGATATCCTGACAGCAGCATCATGGCAAAGCTCTTCAGTCTTGCACGTCCCACTACTTCAGACAGATGACGAAGCAAGCCAACAGACTACATCGTCTGGATCGGTCTGGGCCCCGTCGTAGCAGCCAGATGTGTCGCCCCCCCCCCCAGCACTCAGAAACAGAAGTAAGTCCACCATCAAGACGGAAGCAAGTCCTACCATCAAGACATAGGCAAGTCCCTGGAGACGGAAGAAAGACCATCATCTTAAACAAACGGTCCTTTTCAGGGCCACCATATTTTACGAAAGAGATACAAATTCGACAGTTTACCTGTTTTCTGAATAAAGTGTGAAGTTTAAAAACTTTTTTGGGGGAAGCCAGCTCGCAACCCTAGTGTGCCCTTCAAGGCGGTGCCTGCCACCTAACTTTGACAAGGTCTGCATGTAAATGCAAAAATTCATGCAAATGCAAAAAAAATATTTATTGATTTATTTATTCGAAAACAGTGAAAAGGAAGCTGTTCCAGAAGGAGAGGAAAAAGATGATGTTAAATCAGATGACGAAGAAGTTGTTCAGTTAAGCATTGATGATGACATGGATGCCAGCAGCGAAACCGATTCGGAAGATAAAGGTAAGATAATTAGATTTATGGTTTCGTATTGAAATGTGTAATTATTGTATTTCCTTGCATCAGTGCCCAGGTTTTCATTGAAACCAAATGTTGAACTTGAGCATATACAGGGTGCAACAGAAAGGCGTATCACAAATACAGGTACGAGTCGTACACAAGAAACTGATAAATATGTTCCATATGAACATTGACTGTGTCCACAGATGATGCTTTTCTGAAATAAGTGTGCACATCCAAGATACAGGGAGATGGCACTGACCCCTTGTCATCATGGGATGTATTGTCAATGCCCCTTGTTTTAGATGCTGTTGCTGAAATCGCATGCTATCTTGTGGGTGTGTCCCTAAGCAGTCATCAGCGTGGCAGTTTGTTTTTGTGCATGTGTTTAACAATCCTTTTCTTCTCTGAATCTTGGATGTGAGTATACTGTTTTTCCAATTTATTTTCTACAGATCTTTAATGTGAATTTATCTGGTAGCTTCCTATTTCCTATATTCATTTTGGAATTAAACCAGACAACTCGAATGACAAGTTTCCTTCGCCACCTTCACTCAGTCACGGTGTATCAAGATCGTTTTCGACAACACACTCCACCTTCGTCTGAATCATGTGATTCCGTTCTAATTGAGTGATCTTCCAGTCCTCTTCTGTCTTAAGAACAGTATTTGGCTAAGCACCTTCGTAGATCTTATTCACGCTGCAGTTGTTTCAATCTTCGTGGCAGCTGTCCTGTTTCGCAAGATCGTCACAGCATTTGCCGTTCGCTTTCAACAGCTCCCTCCCTCTTCGTGTTCCCGAGATCTTTCTCCTCGTCAATTCTCTTCAGAAAGACTTTCGACGTATCGGATTAGTAGTCTTCATAAGCTAACTCCTTCACCTTCCCCCCCCCCCCAAAAAAAAGGTACTTCCAGATGACCTTTGCCGAGAATGAGGTCTGACCGGAAACATAGTCACTCATCTTCGCACTACGTCTTCGCCCTTGAGATCACATGATTCTTCTGACTATTGTATGCCTTTTTAACCAATGTAGCATCAAATTTTTTTTATGTTTTTTTCTGTCCTGCAATTATGATTCAGGTTCCTGTAATTATGGATAAAACTACTTCGTCTAAAGAACCTTCGTTTCTAGAATTATTTATGAAGCAGTGCCTTCGTCCTCCAAGACTCCTTCTGTACTTTGTCTTCAGTGACCACAGTAGCACCTTTGTCTTCTCAAATGCCTTCGGAACCTTCGTCGTCCTTTTTTGCCTCGAGGACAACCCTGGCCACTGTTAAAGCTCATGGAGCAAGGAAGAGTCCAGCCCGATCATCATCGTGTTGGAGTTGGGTGCTATCTATCTGTCATGCATCACGTCCAGTACCAACTTCGGGAACAGTCCACGAAGATCCACCTCTGCTGTCGCCTACCTCAATAAGGAAAAGGGAAAAATGGGTTCCTGTTTTTACACTTTGATTCGACGGGTTGTTACCTCATGAAGATGGAAGGTCTTCAACGTTAAGACTTCTCAAGGAAGAATCTTCCGATAGTTCTCTGCAAACTGGCGAGGAAAATGAAAGATTTCAAGCCCAATTAAGAGTAACGTTTAGCTAAAGCGGCACTACTGGCGACTTGAAATGAAGGTAAATGAAACTTCAACTGCTTTGCTGCAATTTTCTCACAATAAAACCATCGTATTTCTGCTCATCAAGATTCGACGTAAGGCGATTTTTTT
>JAHWFP010146460.1:6798-21372 GCA_023313725.1 Lithobius niger
CTCGACTATATATATGATGGAGGCTGCGCAATGGAGATGCGCAGTAGCTAGCGGACCGGAAGAACTTGCTTTATCTCTAGTAGAAACAGCATTAGAGAATTAGAATGCTAATAATTGGGTAATGTATTTTTTCACGGCAAGTAGAAATACACTTTTAAGGACCCCTAGCACTCTGGTATATGAATAGCTAAAATACATAAATGTTTCTAACTACAACACTCGGCTTGGCAGCCTCTAAGCATATCCTATGCACATTTACCCTGTTTTGTACAATCGCTGTACGGTCCGTCAGTCCTTCCGGTTTCCACCGTTGCACAAGTCCTGCACTGATTTTTGAAGTAGAACGCCCTGGGGCGGTCTATTCCACTGGGACCTTGGTGTGCACACACAAAATCCACTGAATGGCTGCACAAGGGCTCCTGGTTCCTGGACGGACGGATCCTCCTACAACATTGGGTTTGGTTGGGACATCGCACGTCTGGTGGACGTCTCAATTGAAGAGGCAACTGTTGCTTCCTGGCACCGGCAGTTGGGGTTGCTGCTGGGCGGTGTTGGTACTGTTTTATAACGGCAGTACTGACATCTGCTTTGTGACTTAGTTTTACTTGGTCACTGGCATCTACTTCGTGGTCGTTTTGTTGGGACCACAGACGTCTACTTGGAAATGGCTTGCATCCTGCTAGAAACTTGAGTTAGTAGTAAGGCGGGGAGGGGGGGCGGCAGACACGCTTGACGGGAACAGCACCTGTTCATCCCATCACTGCCACCAAGTTGTTACGGATGACGCTACCATGGCTGAGGTGCTTGTAACGTCCCCGACATCATTGGTTGACACGGAGTTTCAGTTTAAGGTTTTGCGGTGGTTATAACGACTTTTACGATATAAGCACAGTATGGGCTACTGTCCCAGCATGGGGAATAAAGAGTCGGTGTCCTAATTAAAGGGGCCTAACCTTAACACTACTGGTAATCACTGCCACCAACGGTGGAAATTAATTATTTAATTGTTTAACGGAGGGTAAAAGCTAAAGATGGGCTACATATTTATTTTACACTCAAACAATTAATCACTTAGAGAACGAACTGAAGTTTAAAACTCCTGGTTTTAATAAATGCAGTTAACAAATGGCAAAATACAATTACAATTTATGTTCCCTAGAACAGCTTTTGATAACATGGGAAAAGCAACAAGTTTAGAATTTACATTTGGAAATTTACACATTCAGACAAAAACGACAACTGCAGTTTTTGAATAAGACTCAAATTTTCGGATTAGAAAAAGTAAATACTGAGTGCTCTCGGAGACACCCGCAAAATTGAACACCGTCGGCTAGTTACAATTTATCTGACAGTTTGTTTCAACACGCATGAAGATCAACCGTCCTCAGTTTTGTTTCTAAGTGTTTAGACAAAAGATCAACCTCCCAGAATTTTTCATAAAACTCTCTAAGATGCAAAAAGCTCGGCAATTTTACATGTTAGTCATTGAAGTATGTTTCTATTGAATCCTCTACAAAGATCAAACCGTCAGTTTAGATTAAAATTAAATTAAGCTAAACAAGAAAGAGTTTTGGTTTTTAGTAAGAGAACCACTCTGACGTTATGGGGATGGGGGACCAGAAATGCCAATGGCGTCACCTCCCATAATTTTCTCTAACTAGAAGTTAAGTTTTGTTTTAAAATTTAGAATTAGGGGTCCTAAATTAAACTTTCAAAAGCTAAACTATAAACATACGAACCACTACCATTTTGCTCGGCATGTTATCCTTGGACGTGACGTCTCAACTCCCGACTGGCGTGACCCTTCTAGCTTTATGAGCTGTGCTGAGTGAGCTGTAGAGGGATGGCAACTGGGGCTTTTTGTGCTGGAGCATCTGATTTTGGCGACCAAAGGCGGATGCCGAGGAGAGCTACGGGGGTCTGATTGGTGGAGGGCCAGGAGAACAATGGAAAAGTCGGCAGAGCAAAGGGTTTTGGCGCAGAGACGTTTGAAGGAGTAGGAACATGTAAAGATAGGCCAAATTGAGTTGGGGGGACGGAGTTTTAATGCACAGATTGTCTTTGGATTGGCTTTGGGAACGGATCTTTGCAAGATATATTGTTTTAATTGAAGGAAAAGCTAGTGGCAACATTCGGATTGTCACTGTTGGAGTTTTTTGGAGATTTAAAGCAAAAATATTTACGCAAAAATTCATGTCCGTGAGAATGCCGATATCGTATTGTTTCGGACTAATGGTAGCGTTTCTGGGGGGTAAAAGAATATACAAAAAGATTAAATTGACTAGCTTAGATAAATGCTGTAACACATTAATTAAGTTGGATGTTTAACTGCTAAAGCAGAACGACGGAGTTTAGATCTCAGGTGGGCATTTTCTATACCATGGTGATCAGTCAACTACAAATAAAAAATATCGTCTAAGTGTCTGTATCCACATTTATGTGAGGTTAAGTAGTAATTAAGGATGTCCCTCCTAATTCACAACTAAGCTAGTGTTGTGGGCTTTTTGCCCGAAAAGAATAATGAAAATATACTACAAATGTACAAGTTTTCAATAATGGCGGCCGGAAGTGGTGAGCACTGCGGTTGGTTTTGAGAGATTTTCAAATGAAGATTGTGAATCTTCTAGATGGAATTTTCAAGTTCTGTTTTCCCCAGTCTGTAGCTGACTGTGTGGCTATTAAAGGGTTCCAAGTTTGGCCGTTTTGGTCCATTATTGAGAAAACAGCGGCGGGTTAAAGACCAAGGTCTTTTTGCGTTTTTGGCGCTTGAGAAAAAATTCCACTCCGAGTTTTTTGATGGTTGGAGGTAAGTATCCTCTCCTATCGTTTTTTTTTTTGGGCGGACGGACTTTAGAGCAGTGAAAAGTGCAGTTTCTACCATTTCCTCTCAAGATGCTTCACCTTACTGGACCTGGTAGATACCAGTCTCATTCAGCTATCACACATAAAACACTTTATTTTGGCAGTCAGAAGCCTCAGTTCCACACACAGGAATTTTATCTGAGGATATGGTAAGTAAATTGATTTGTCCCAAAGTTTGCATCGTTCACTACCAAATTACAAGCAAGAATATAACTAACCTCAAAATGTATTAACTTCCCCTAATGCATCCATGGTAGAGGGTGTTCCTAATTTTAGCAAGGTCTGGAGTAATTGGTAAGTTTCTCAACAAAACTTCTTTTAAGCAAAAAAAATAGTTAATATTAATATTAGTAATTTACCTTACGTATCTGATAATTTTTTTGGAGTGTGAGGTTCCTCTAAGCTCACCGCTTTGACGCCACCCCTAACCTCACACAATTGGCCTTTCGCACAAGCATTCACGCTTGCACGCCGAATGCGCAACTCTCTCTCTCTCGATTAACACCTCAACATGGAAGCAGCATGGATTCTCAGAATCCAATTACGATGACTAAATAGCGCTTCAAAAGCATCATCTCGAGTCGCAAGAACCCTGGAGTTTGCAATGAGGATTCCTCACAAAGACATGGCGCGCCCGACAGGTATGATCGAATCAAGCCTTTGGTAAAAAGCTTTGACTTTAAAATCTTTTGTGTAAGCAAAATCTGACATTTTGGCCATTGCCGGCAGGCAGTGTCATAACCGAACAATGTTCGATCCATCGCAGATGAAAATCGAGGCGAGATCTGTTCTTGTGTTGCGTTTGGGCGGAACCCCAAATGATGCCTGAAGGACTTTCAATCGTTTTCATTTACTGTCATCAAATTTGCAATTGAAAACCATGAATTTTAATGTGTTTTTCTTCGAGTTGTACTGCATCACGCACGCAAAGGCGAGACGACACTAAAAGAAAAAATACGCAAAGAAAAACAGTGATAGAAAAATCTTTCGCAAGATGTCCAGGTGTAGTGCGGGAGATGGGTTTAATCCCTGAAAGAGTGTTTTGGACTCATGGATTGGCTGGTTTCGTAGCCGATGTCTAGTCGAGTCATTTAAGTTGCTTGCTGTCTTCAAGGCGATTTCCCGTAGGAGAAGGGTGTTGTTGAAGACTGCCCAATTTAACGAATGGTAGGTGGCGAAACTGGCTTTCTGGAAAAGCTGTGAGATGAGAGATGAGACGTTCCGGATCTCTTCAGGGCTAGCATCGGGCGAAAGCTTCACACAGAGGGCGTTAACTGCCGTGTTTAATATGTCGGCCTGCAAAGCAGCGCGGAGACTCATACGTAAGCATTTGTCGTTTTCGTACAGGTCGAAAGACAGAACTTCAGGATTGAAAGGACGATGCCGAAATCCAACTTCACTTCAGCTCATAGGAATTCTCCTTCGGAATAGGTGTCCAAGTTGTGAGGATTCGTATAACCGTCGCCGAAAGGACGAAAGAAGCTTGTTTCACGCCCTGAGCGTGGGGCCGTTGGTTCCTTGTCGAGGATTAAAGGTCCTCCTTTCCCCAGTTGAGAGCTCTCATTCCTGAAGAAACAGGTTAGCAGGGTGGTTGACTGACCGAGAAGGCTGCGTGGTTTGGAGTCCCGATCACGGAGGGCGAAACCAAAGCCTGTCTTCAATCCTCTGTCGATGATAGGGGCGTCGGCCGACTGTGATGGCTTTTATATAGGACGCAGTTGGGGACCATGTCTTCTACCGTCTTGAGCAAGGCCGCAAGCGAATGGTAGGGTCTTCATTGTTTTCGTCTGTGAAATGAATTCTTCCCAGGGACGAAATGGGAGGCTCAGCCGGGGTCTGCGATGGGCCGTTCCCAACTAGGGCCGCCGGAGCTGGGGTTGGGTTGTTGGAAGGCTTGGGCTTCTTGTGGTGAAAGCAGCGAAGAGCGCTTCCGACTTTCGCGACTAGTGGTCGACGCAACCAATCTTGAGTGTACGCTCTTCGGGCAGATGATCTACAAGATGGGGGAGGCATCGGATTTTCTTTCGTGTTTGACGAAAGATCCAATGGTGGGTTCGGAGGGTGTTGAAGTAGTACAGCAGCCCGACGAAAATTCCTTTCCGCTTGACGATAGGACTCCTTGGCTGATTGGAGATCTCTTCTGATTTCAGAGAGGGCTGGAGATTCATGGACCGGGGTTCGTTGGCCAGCTTCCATCTGGGAATCTTCAGTGTTTGGATCCCACGGTGCGGGGACGGTGTCAGTGGCAAGGTCGAGAGCCGAAAACCATCTTTCGCCAAGGACGAAAGCTTTACGAGTAGGAGCACGAGAGAGAGCAGACAAAGAAGCAGCAGCTTCGAGAGCAGCGGCCATCTTCAACTTTTGAGAAATCCAATTCGCGAAAGGTGGGAAACAGGCAAGCGAGGTGACGCGACGTCAACCTCTAGAGGAAAATGAATGACGAAAGCGTGCGCGCTCTCGCTTTTATAGAGGAGGGCTGCGTCGCGCAGGCGCAGTGGGGGGGGGGGCGGGTGGCAAGCAGGCGGCTACATGCAGTCAAGAAACCTCCAAAGAAACAACATTGAGGATCAATGTAATGCTAAAATTATCAGCTATAATACCACGAGTGCTTCTATGAAATCGATAGTTTGTGTGTTATAGCACGAAACTTCTTTCCAGATTTAATTTCCCAAGACCGAAGGTCGAGGGAAATTTGTTGGAAAGGAGTTGAGTGCTAAAACACCCAAATTATACATTTAATACAAGCATGAGTGGAATTCGGTTGAGAATTTTTGTTTTCTTTTCCCTAAACGATTTTCTGAAGGAATGTCGTGTTAGGGATTTGGTTTCGATTTACGATGTCGATTTCAATATACGACGTAATTTTGATTTATGGTGTTTAGTTTTGTGTATAATGTTTACCTTTTATTTGGTTGACGATGTTTAACTTTTATTTGGCGTAGAGATACCATCCACCATCGCATTTCATCAACCACTCTGTAATTTCGTTCGCTTCGGCATTGGCATTTCGGATTAGGCCTAACTTCATTTTTATGTTGTTGATAGGCCAAATTATATGTAGAAGCAGCTTTGTGGTCTTGCCGTAAAAATTCGACGATTAACGAAGCTGGCGTAATTTCCCTAATAAGGGCATAAAACAAAGTAGCATCCTCTAAGTGAGATACACAGTACAGATCTGTGGTTTGTTTGTCAGCGCTCATTGAGAAAAGCTTCGATCTGTATAATTACTGAAGGAGGAGGTACGCTGTTGGTTTCGGTTTCGATGAGCCGGGGTCTCATTTAGTGAAAAGAAAACGAAAATTCTCAGTGTAATTCGACCAGGATGCATAGTTTGTAAAAAGAGATTAAAAATTATCAGTGTAATTCCACCTTCCTCCTCTTTGATGGAAAGAAAACAAAAATTCTCAGGTTAAAATGTTTTCCAGGGCAATAAGAAAGAAGTATTCAGCGAGGGCAGCCAGATAGGCAATCCGCCGCCAAACGTACTACTTTGACATGCTCCACAGGCCAGGAAAGGAGAACCAGATTGCAGACACCCTCTCCAGAAAGCCTCCAAGGCTTCAAACCCCTCAGACAACAACGAGCAAGATGGGAGAAAGGACAAGCCCAACCAGAGCAATTCAGGAGCAGGTGATGGATCATCACAGATCCCCACCGTACTCCGTTCTCAACATCAGCGAGCATCCAGCCATCGACATCCGTGACAAGAAGCAGCTGGCGGAGGCTGAAGAGGGAGATGCCAACATACAAAGAAACAACGAGGCCATGACAAGACTAGACATTGCAGAAAACAAGGAGACCCACAACTACAGCCTCAAAATAACCAAGTCCTACATAAATGGTCTAGTGTATGCCACGTTGAGCCGGTCACGTCTAGAAATACCCAAAGTCTTGAGACACACTTACCTCCATGACTGTTACGAACGCAAACAAGCCGGTCACCTAGGGGTAACCAAAACGATGCAGCACTTAAGAGCAGTCGCTCATTGGCCAAGAATTTTCTCCAACTGCAAGGACTACGTCAGATCCTGTCATGTCTGCCAAAAAACCAAGACATCACAGCAACGCAGGGCTGGAAACATGCAACCAGAGATCCGGCAATGGTAGTTCCACATGTTGGGGATTGACAGTAGGGTAAAATGCGATATTAAGTCAGCTATATACCCCCACTTCCGCTCACCTAATAAAAGTGGGGGTAATGATGCACTTCCGCTCACCTGATGAAAAGTAGGGGGTAATGGCGTCCTCCATTTTTCATCAATCTGGAGGAGGGTGGAAAAGTGCTTTTGACTACCTTTTTCCCCGGCTTTCGTAGATCTGTAGGTTGGTGGGATTTGCTACATCCTACGATGTCACTTCCGCTCACCTGATAAAAGTGGGGGTAATGATGCACTTGCGCTCACCTGATGAAAAGTGGGGGGCGTCCTTCCATTTTTCATCAATCTGGAGGAGGGTGTTATTTACTACCTTTTTTCCGGCTTTCGTCGATCTGGAGGTGGGTGGGTTGCTACGATACCACTTCGGGTCAAAATGGGGATCCATTCACCTGATGAAAAGTGGGGGTTTTCGTCGAACTAGAAGAGGATGTCTTTTAAAACCTTTTTTTTATCGTATTCGTCAAGATGGTGGATGGTGAAAAAGTGCCTTTTACTACCTTTCATACGTTTTCGTCGATCTGGACCTCCATTACGTCTCTTCTGGTCACGGAATCAAAGTGGGGGTAATGACGCAACTTCCATTCACATGATCAAAGTGGGGCGGGCCGTCGATCTGGAGGAGGGTGTCTTTTACAACCTTTTTCGTTTTCGTCGATCTGGTGGGAAAAAGCCTTCCCTTTCTTCTATCTGGAGCAGGGCGAAAAGTGCTTTTTGCTATAACGCTGTTTATCGGATGAAAAATGAGAATTAAAAAAGAAATGGACTCTTGTTCTTTTATCCTCACTGGCAAAGACTCTGACTTGACATTTAATCTGTACACTCCGAATCATTTGGACCTGAAAAAGCTACGAATTGGCGCTTATTAATTTAGACACGCATATACAACATCGATTCAAAAGATAACGAAATTAAATACACCGCAGATGCTGGTATAACTTGGCAGAAAGTGATAGTTACTCCCGGAACTTACGAAATTGAAGATTTGAATAAATTTCTCAAAAACTCGATAGATTAAAATGGTCATGACAGGGAAGCTATTTCGATTCTTCCTAACGTAAACACTCTAAGAACCAACTTGATAATTAACGATTCAAAATACGGAATAGCCTTTAACGGGTGAAAAGAGCTTGGCTCGAGTCTTGGGGTTTCATTTAGGAACCTACTTGAGAAGTCAAGAAAGTCAAAATACCGTCGATATAATAAATATAAACACAATTTTTGTGCACGTTGACATCATTGGAAATTCTTACGTAAATGGTGATACTCAACCCACTTTATATTCGTTTTATCCAAATTCACCTCCGGGTTTCAAAATCATCGAGTCTCCGCGTAATTTAATCTATTTACTCATTACTATGAACTTCATAAGAAGTATAAGAGTGTGGCTTACATCTCAGACCAACGAGCCGTTGAATCTGAATGGCGAGACCCTCACGGTTCGACTTCATTTAAAATCTAAAAATTTAAAAAAGGACAAGATGCTCGTGTTTGGAAAAAAAGGAAAAGGATTCTTTCGTAATAATAAAAACTTTAATAATAATAAAAACACGATCAGTTTAACGCCTAGAAACAAAGTTTTCATCAAATATATAACAACGGCTAGAAAATGAGCGTTGTAGAAGACTATTTAAAAATCAACGAACCTTTGTTGTACGACTCGTCTATCGAATCTTACACCTATCACGAGTATAATCCCATTGTCGGTACGAATCTCAACAAGGTAAATTCTGAAATCCGAATACACGTGAAAACCAAGATTTATTTCTGCATGTTGCCAACAGTTACCTCGTGATTAAAGGCAGGTAGCTGAAGCAGGATGACTCAGCTTATGCAGATGTTGACGCAGCGATGTTGATTAATAATGCTCCCATGTTCCTGTTTTCTAATATAAAATACCATCTAGGTGATAAACAAGTAGACGAGTTAAATTATCCGGGATTCGGTACCCTAATGAAAGGGCTGCTCTCTTACGGATCGGCGGAACAGCCGGCATTGCTCTCGGTCAGTGCTGGGCATTGAATAGTGCAGCTTCTGTCGCTGCTGATCTAACCGACAACTTGGGTTTCATATAGCGGCACGCGTCCATCATCGTTGAACAACTCCGAAAGGAAGTTTTACATTCGCCATTCCCTAGAAACACATCATGGGATTTTTCGAAAATTATGACAAGCTAATTTATGGAACTAAACACGTACTCACTTGCATGAGGACCAGCGATACAAATGCCATCTGCAGCCGCGGCCAATGGTAAAGTTGTTCACAGTAGCATTTCTTGGCTCATCCCCCACGTTACTGCATCGGACAATCAAAAACTTAAACTTTACAATCTCATAGACAACGGAACTACGGTGGATTTAGGATTTAGACACTGGCATTACGATAGCTGCGAGCTCCCTCAAAATACCAACTTCACCTGACGCGTGTTGACTACTTCCGCGGTTGAAAAACCTAGGTGGATAGTTCTAGCTTTTCAAACAAACATACAGGATGATTTAGGTAAAAATCCGGCCGTGTTCGACCACTGTTGTTTGCAAGATGCTCACGTGACTCTAAATTCTGAAAGATATCCGTTTCTCGATTTGAATACTAATTTTGCTACTGGAGAGTACGTCGGCTTGTATAGAATGGCGCAGCAATTTAGGCAGCTGTGTTACGACACCAACGAATTGACAAAATACCGGCAAACGGCGTTTACAGTGGTTTGATATCAACATAACTTCGTGAAAACACACACAACCACCAGGCAGAAACACACAAAGTTCTTTTGAATTTTCGGTGAATTCCACAACCGTTCACCTTCTTCAGAAAAAATGTAAACATAAAAACGTCCGAAAACTTCATGTCAAAGTTCGCGAATTCCAGAACTTTGACATGTAGTTTTCGGACGTTTTTGTGTTGACATTTTTTTTGTGAAGAAGGTGAACGGGTGTGGAATTCACCGAAAATTCAAAGGAACTTTGTGTGTTTCTGCCTGGTGGTTGTGTGTGTTTTCACGAAGTTATACCAACAATTCGAGTTTCGACTTGCTTCAGTTCAAGAATGCCTATCCAATCGTTGTGTTGGATTGCTCCAAACAGTCCGAGAGGCTTCAATCCGGAATCGTGGATGTACAAGTCAAACTGAAGTTTAGAGCAGCGGTGCCAGCTAACACTGTCTGTCACGCTCTGCTTATTGGCGACAGGAAAATGAATCTAAAGTTGGACCGAGGCAAAGTCAAAGTTGTTTATTAAAAAAAAAGATATGGTGCTAAAACTAGACCGCGAAAAAAGAAAGGTAGCTTTTTGCTGTTGGCATTACTAGAGCCGATTTTGGCCGGAATTGGTGGGCTGGCGGGAGGGACTGCGGGGTGGTATCTGCCGTATAAATAGCACAAAACGATGCAAAAATTCTAGCTGAACTCGAGCGACATCATAAGCAAGTGGAAGGTTCCGGCTCGAAGAAAAAAAAACGAAGCCAAAAAAAATTGCCCTGTGGCAAAGGTCTTTACTTAAGACCACCCAGGGTTTAATCGATTTTGATAAACCTTTAACGAACCATGATTTAAACCGATTGGCTAGAGTAATGAAAATGCCGAAATTTAGAGGTACTTTTAGTAAAGACACGCTTCCTTTAAAAATTATGCCTACTGGTGAAAACGGAATCGTAAACTTGGAATATTTCAACGATGGAGACGGAAGTCACTGGGTAGCCTATTCTACCATTTCTGGCGAACCCTGAATATGGGTCCTCCCCGGTCCGTGGTTAAATACTTGGGGCCGGGCATTAAATACAATTATGAACGCGTGCAAAACTTTGACCAGATTTGGTGCGGGCACGTTTGTTTATTTTTCCTTAGTGCCTTCTCAAAGACTCGTAATTACGAAGCTGTTTTCGATAAAATGAAATCTATTGAAAAGTGACGTGCAAATCCAACTGAAAATAAAAGTCTTCCGTATCAAAGTCTTCGACCGTGCGTACCGCGATGGCCGAATCGTTTTCCATTTCGTAAGGAATGTCAAAAATGGTAGTCGTCAAGTGGGCTTCCCTCGTTTTAGTAATGAGAAAGGTTTCGTTCCGACGACTTCTACGCTCGGATCGTTGCAGTATAAAATTGCTTTACGAATTAAACCAGAACTTGTACGTATGTAGTTCGCGATGGATCCGGAATTAACGAACCAGTCGACTTCTTTATGCAAAGGGCTTTTCATGCAGAAACTGATTATCATGAAACACTTTTCGTGCACAAATTTCTAATCGGTTTCTAATTTCTAGTCGGTTCGCTTATATTTCTAATCGGTTTGTTCGAGGCATCGAAGTATACCTTGTGATCGTCTTGTATCAAGCAATTGCTGTCGACGAATACCTTCATAGCTGCATCACTCGGTAAAGTAGGTTCGCTTAGATTTCTTATCGGTTTGTTAGTTGCGTAGAAGTATACTTTTTGCTCATCCTGTAATGGGCAATTCCTGTCAACGTAGACTTTTGTCGCTGCGTCTGCAACGTGCCGGGGGAAAGCCACGTCCTTAATTTGCTTCTTCTTCACGTAGAAATTTCCGTTAGACCTGTCTACGTACAATGTGTTTTTTTCGATGGTGGAAGCCAATTCGTCGGAGAAGTCAGTCTTGAGTTTCTGAACATCCGTACCGATCTGAGAATAATTGACGGCATCTTCGGGTTCGATAACCTTTTGCTTTGCATATCGTAGTTGTTTTCGGGAGTTAAAACATACCCGAGTCCTGGCTCACCTCTCAGACCGACACCGATCAAATCATCCTCTCTCGCTCTTTTCAACGGTTGTCCATATTTGTTGACCGACATCCTTTTTTAAACTTCAAAAAATATTTTATATATATAATAAAAGGCATAACCGCGATGTCTCAACCATCCTGGCAAACGGATCTTTCCAATCTCTTGCAAAAAAACTTGCTGAAAGTTAAAATCGAGAATGGTACAAAGATTAAAAACGGCGTAAAGTTTTCCTTGTCTCCTTTCGTACAATGTAAGGATTTAAAGGGTTCGGGGACTCCCGTTTCGGACGAAAAATCAAAATATAAAGGATGGAATTCACCTAGCGACCCGGAAACTTAAAAACTGTTGAAAAATCTTAAACGGTACATCTGTACGAAACTAGATATCGATTTTGACGATCAAAAACCTGTGTCTTTGACTACGTTCAATTATCCCAATTCTATGCATTTGGCTTCTTCCTCTTACTCCTCTTGCGAAAAGGCGAACGACGGTAACGGAGACAAACCACTCTGTCTTAGAACTTGGGTGTACGAGAATATTCACAAAACTAAAGGAAAACTTAATAAAAATGTTATTGACAAACCGTGGTTTAACTTGCCATCTTTCAACGCTTTAAATCTGACGGAAGTCACCGGGAAAATTAGAGTGGTGTACGTCACCGACGAATCTCCCAGCAATGTGAAATTATGGTGCAACGTAGATTTTGGAGTAGCTCCTTCCGATACTTCCGATAAAAAATGCATAAATAAAAAAAACGCGATGGAAATTAAAAACTACGACTTTTTCGTACCTAAGAAAGAACCTAAAAATCATCCGTTTCTGCCGTCGAATATCAGATGTCTAATTATAGGCCCCGCGAATTGTGGAAAAACTAACTTGCTGTTTAATTTCATCTGTAACGAAAGATGGCTCGACTACGATCGATTATATATTTACAGTAAAACTTTATGTCAACCAAAGTACAAAGCTTTGCAAGGGCGAAACGAAAGCTTTGCAGTCTGTACTTACCGAAATTGAGGAAAAGATTGGACAGAACGTAGCATTTTTCACGATTCTCAAATTGATTTAATTCCGCCCGAAGAACTAGACCCAAAATTTCGAAACCTGATTCTTTTTGACGATTGCCTTTTGGACAAACAAAACAACATCGAACGTTACTTCGCTCAGGGACGTCATTCAAACGCCGATGTTTTTTATTGCAGTCAATCCTACAAGAGAATTCCTAAACAAGTGGTCAGAGACAACGCAAATTTATTAATTCTTTTCCCGTGGATGAGTTCAATTTGAAACACGTTTACGAAAATCACGTTGAATCCGACATGGAATTTTCGGACTTTAAAACGTTGTGTGGAACGTGTTGGAAAAAGCCTTACGGGTTTTTATCAATTAACAAAACGTTAAACGAGGGGAGATACAAACGTTCGTTTTTACCTATTAAACAAAAGAATGGAGACGAAACGAGAAATCGCAAAACTCAAAAGACGTTTAACTAAAAAGTTTCTAAATCGAGGTTTGGGCGAAAGAGGGCAAGAAGAATCTCTACAAGAATTTTTTAAACCGGTAGTAAGCACCCTGACACTGGTGCTCGGTGCTCCGATTAAAAACACGCCAATTAAAAACACTCTAGCCACGCAAACTACCTCGATTAAACCTTATAAAGAGGTACAAAGTGAAGAGGTAGAAAGTGACGAGGATGACTACGAAACGGATTTATCTTTGACTCCTTCCAATGCCACTACTCCTAGTGAGAATCCCAGTATTAGTCTCGCCGAATATTCGACTCCTCCGATAATGCAAATTTTTCCCGAGGCTGAATACGCCTCTACGAGCACCGGCCCTAAAGTTAACCATTCATACTCCGCGGTGCAAGCTAAACGCATTTATACCACCCCGGAGCTTCAGCACATGCCACCTCTCCGGTCCCTCAATAGTTAGTTACCCGGTCAGGTTGTCGGACGAACGGCTACGTATTTCTTGACAAATTTTTTCGAAAATCCCCAGGAAACTGATACGGTATTCGGACTTCAGTACGACACGAAAAAAGGCGACCTGACCATGGGGAATAAAGTGGTTAAAATTGTTGAAAATGATATAGTGGTCGGGGGAAAGCAGTGTACGGGGAGACGCGCGCTTTAGAGTGTGCTAGTTTCTAGAGGGTTGAAAGAACCCTCCTACTCACCAGAAGTTAAAGCAGCTTACGCGGACATGTTACAAAATGCTGACACCATTTTTATCAACAACGATTCAAAAACTTGTAAACCGAAATCTAATCGTAGCACCAAGTACGTAACGATGGTTCGTCAGATTTGGGAGGATATGAAAAAAAATCTGATAAAAAGGGTGGAGGCATGGTTAAAAAGGCGGGTAGCAGAGCAGATTATAAATATTACGACAATCCTAACGACTTGATAAACTGACTCAGGCTTTTGTACGAGTCTGCATCGGCCGGTCACGATGGACATAGAAACAAGATGGTCGAAATTTTATCGGGAATACAGCAAAGACAAATCATAACTGTGCGGGAGAAAAGGGTGGCTTATCAAAATTAAGGTTTGGATTTTACGTATAAAACAAACGAACTATCAAGATGAGGTACTGCGTCAAATGTAGGCGTCTCACAGCTAACGGCCCCAAACGAAAAGAGCTTCCTTTATCAAATCTGGGAAAAGAATAGTAAATAAAATCATAGATACGTTACCGCTCGAATTGCATTTGCCCGACTACCAATACTGCGGTCCGGGAACCAAACTGGAAAAACGATTAGCTCGAGGAGATCCTGAGATTAATAAACTAGACGAAGCGTGCAAAGAACACGATATAGCTTACT
>JAHWFP010146460.1:21472-31856 GCA_023313725.1 Lithobius niger
ATGGAACAACTCGTAAAAGAACTTCACAAACCAGCGCGAAAAAATTTTCCGAGACAGAAAGTGATTGTACTGGGCCTGAACGATCTATGGCAGGCTGACTTGGTGGAAATGATACCGTACGCTAAACTTAATAAAGGGTTTAACTACCTATTAACCTGTATTAACGTCATGTCCAAGTTTGCTTGGGCTATTCCCCTTAAATCTAAATCCGGTATACACGTTACCGAAGCTTTCAAGAAAATACTCGTGGGAGCGACAACCCCAAAAAATTTACAAGTCAATTTACGTAGCGAGTTCTACAATAAAGACTTTAAAGTACTCCTTAATCGTCACAACATCAATATGTACTCTACACATTCGGAGATGAAGGCGAGCGTAGTAGAACGATTCAACAGAACCCTTAAAACTCGGATGTGGAAAAGATTCACCGGACGGGGAAGTTATAAATGGGTAGATATTATCGACGAATTAGTTTCCCAGTACAACGACACCGTCCATTCTACTACGAAGTTGAAACCGAGGGAAGTAACCAGGCAGCACAAACCGTTGTTGAGACGAGCAAAACCCAAAGGACCGTCTAAAAAACCAATGTTTGTCGTAGGAGATAAAGTCAGAATTTCAAAAATCAAAAAAATTTTCGATAAAGGGTATCTCCAAAATTTTACCAACGAAGTTTTCACGATTCGCAAAATGCAAAAAACTGATCCGGTAACTTATCTTTTAAAGATGAATCGGGCGAACCCATTCTTCTACGAACTGGAAATTCAAAAAACATTCGTTCCGGACTTGTTTTTAGTGGAAAAAGACCTACGTAAGAAAAAAGGAAAAGACGGAAAAATGCTCTACTATGTCAAATGGAAGGTGTACGATTCAAAATTTAATAGTTGGACCGATAATATTAGCAACCTTCGACCTGTTTAAATAGTTCCATAGAATGGGTCTAAAAAAAATATCGGTACCGATTCGGTACGGCATTTTTCCCCGCTTTTTTTAGACCTACTTTATTACATCAATTTTCTTCTTCTTTTACCAGCGGCCATTTTCTCCAGCCTATCTCTTCTCTGTTCAGCAGTTTCTGTCGCACGTTTCTTAGGAAAAGCGGCGGCCATTTTCTCCAACCTAGCTTTTCTCTGTTCCGTAGTTTCTGTCGCACATTTCTTACGAAAAGCAGCGGCTTTTTTCCTCTTATTAGCCACTATTTTTTTTTCTTCACTTCGTCTTAGTATTTCAGGGATCGATTCCTCGTCTTTCACCAGCGAAGCACGCTCTTCAGCTTCTTCATCCTCCATCGGATCGATTACTTCGTCTACAAAATCGTGCGGTATGCCGGTTCTGTAGTGACCATGCGCTAACGTATGTATTCCATCATTCAACACGAATCTCTTCGTCGTAGGGAGATACGGATAATTTTGAAATTTGAACCGTGGCGAGCTGATGATCCTTACTTTGAATGCTCCTCCACGTGTCTTTCGACGATGTTTTCGAAAATAGCGCTTTTTTGTAGTCTTCGTGGCAGAGACTTTTTTGGATAAACGCTTTACTAATCCCTTTAGCCTTTCTAACGCTATCTTCCCCGACTAAAAACGAGTACATTTTTGCTTTCAACCTTACAAATTCTTTTACCGGGATGCCGGCCGTCTCATCTTTCATTTTCCCCAAGACTTGTTTTTAAAGCTGTATAGAGGATGCGACGGATCGTAATTGCTGGCATCAAATCTGTCTAGCTCACTTTCCATATCCCGATAAAAATCGTCATTCTCTACCTCATAGAACAGACTGTTGGTGTCTGTGAAAAGTAAATGCGCGCGGTCTCTGTATTTTGGACGCATGAACTCTTAGTGAAATTCGTACATCGTAAGTTTGGAAAGTTCGAGAATGCAGAAACCGGAGTATGTGGGCAAGTCGCACTTGACGTTACGAAGCTTCAAGTTTAACTGTACGAGATTTTCGTTGATGATTTTGAAGGAATCCGCGTGTGGTAGAGCGCTGTACTTGAGTGATTTTTTTGGATCGGTGGTCAATTTAACGGAAAAACGCTCCGATTTGTTTTCCATGGTTTTTCCGAATACCGAATTATTTTTCAATTTGAAAAAATCTTTTGGAACGTTATCGTAGCTAGTAGACGCTTCTCGTTGTTAAAGTCTATGTAGGATTTTAGCCATTGCTTCTGACGAAATTTTAGAATTCTGCGGATGCCCTTCAAAAGTAAACCGTGTTTCAAGTAGAATTGTAAATTTCTGTGATGAACTACGTAGTTTTTCTTCGGGAGCAGACTGGTCGTCAGTTTGGAAGTTGAAAGGATCTTGTTGTTTCCTGCCATTTCTTTCATGAAGGGCGACACGAGTTTCGGCATTATTTTAAACTTTTCCGGCGCTAAAGGATAATCGTTGTGATCCTCGTGCAGCTCGGGTGGATAGTTCAAGTCTACTTCCAATATATAGCCGTATTCCGAAATTTTTTCGACCGACGCCAAGCGAAATTCGAGAATTTCTTTCCTCGTCAGCCAGCTAAATCGATCGTACGGAAGGAATTCCGTCATGGCCAGCCCATATAAGTTGTTGACATCCAAATCTACTAGATACAAACTAGGGAAATTGTCGTCGTAAGTATCTGGTAGATAATTGTTATTGGCGATCGAGTGCCTTTTCGACACAAAAGTTGTTCAGCCTCTGATACCGGAAGTTATAAAGTTATGCTTTCCTCCATGCGTAAACAGTTCTAGTTCGGCATTGAATTTTTTCAACGCAGCTGCCCAACTAAACTCCGGTGTGGATACGTAGTAGCAAGGATCTATGTCGTCATTGACCGAGCAAGTTTCCCTGATAGTCTGAAAAATGTCAGCTAGAAGATACACGTCAATCATCTTATATACGAGATGGTAATTTTTAAAAACCTTCTCCTTCAGTAACTTCCAAACTGACGTTGCGTGATCGTACTCCGTGTCGGTGATGCCTTCGTCCCGTAGAGAGGAGAAGGACACCGCTTTAGGAGGTAATTTCTGGTCTTCAAACACATCCCTAGACTGTACGTACTCGTACGCGTCAATAAATCCCAAGATTTCTTCTTTTTCCGCTCCTGGCTCGAACCAGTCTACCGAATCGAGAGCAGTTTTTAAGATGGGGAAAGATCGGTCTTTCTTGTGGTTTTTAGCCAAACTTTCGAGCGAGGAAGATAGGAAACTATAACTGTCTAAAAACCGCAACCTTACCAAAAGGTCCTTTTCGCCGAAGGAAAAGTACCGCGTAATGGTCATACTCATGAAACGCTCGGTGTTTCTAGCAAGAATGTCTACTCCCGAAGGGAAGTTTTCTGTCTCAGAAATCAGTAGACGCATATCGTAGCCTTCCAAGTTATGGAAGATGACCGGGATAGTATTTATTGTCTTAGCCTCCAGATTGCATTTTACGAGAGAAGCACCTCTGAACTTTCCCGTGAAGTGGCAGTGATCTCTCACTTTATTGGAGATGATGACTTTGCCGCAGTAGTAACAAGTATCGATTTTCGAGAACCGAATTTCATCGTCGGCAGTCATCATCAGACGTTTTGGTCGTGCGCTAATCGTGGCAAACTTTTGAATTTCGCTATTCATACATTCGTAAAACTTATCCACCGCATCCTCACCGAGGTAGAATTTTTGACTCATTTGACTTCATTTTCAGGACCAACAACGACGTAGCCAAAACTAGTAGGCGAATGCAAACTGACTTTAGTAGACGAACTCGAGGATGGATCGGTGCTACTAGTTTGCACAGGTCTCATACATTCGAAATCTGCATAAATTACCCAAGGATGAGGATTGCGTCTATGGTAGTGCAGGAATTTTAACGGTTTAGCGCCGGGTGGTAGGAAAGTGAGTACTTGCGCCCTATTCAATCTCACACATTTACTCGTGTGCTCCTTCATGGATTGTTCTTTAGCAAAGGCTGCGAAGCAATTACGACAGTAAAATTTCCTGTGTGTTCCTACACCTCGAAATCGGAGTACCCTATCAATATCGAGGATGGCGCAGTTTTCCTTTTTCGTCGGCTATTAATAACAGGTCAATTACTTCTCCTTCCATATTTTTGTTCACTCTCACCGGGTGTAACCCTATCGATCCCTTGTAAGAAATTACGTTAATGGACAAATTGTTCGACTCGTTCGAAGGAATCAATTTGCCGTAGACTCACGGGGAACGTAACATGGAATGGTCTACAGTATTCAAAAATGGTTCGTAATATTTGACCTCGGTTTTGTAGCACTTCATTTTACCGGCTAAAATACAGAAAGCACTTTTCGTCAGAATTTTCCACATTCACTATAACTTCGCTTTTCTTGCGTAATGAACTCAGCAAGGGTAAGAAAGAACTAGGGTGAAAAGGTTCGATTTTCGCCACTCTTACGGTTATACCCCGAACTTTCAAAAAGCGCCAACCACTACCTTTTTCTTCGAAAGTTTCGACGGACTGTTGTATTTTTTTGCAAGCATCTTCCAAGATTTCCGACACGTCAGATTCGTCGTAAATAGCTGTATAAAGGGACCAGAAATACGCTCGCACTGTGTTGGAATCCCTGCTAAAATCTGCTTCTAAACACAGTTGAAATTTACAATTGGTCAGTTGATCTAAGCAAGTCGTAATAAGAAATTTGAGCGGACAATACAGTAAATTGAGCGCTAGGAATGAATCGAGATATTCAATTTTGCGAAAATAAATTCGATGCGTATCATCATGTACCAACTTGCAAGTTACTTCACCTTCAATATCTTTCAACTCGTTTTCGAAGAGTAAACACTCTGATCGAAGATCGGATCAATGGTTGGGAAGATGATGGATCAATTGTTGTCGAGTTGCGTAGACATTTCCACAATACGTACACGTAAACAACGATTTTGAATTCATTTTTCTTTTTCTCGAAAGAAAACTTTTCATTCTTTTTATTATATTAAGAAAACAATTTTTCATATCCCTACAATTCCCTTCCTTCCCTAGGTGAGTCTAAAAAATATGCGGAAAAAAATTACAAATAAAGGTTCCCACCCTCCTCCAGATCGACGAAAAAGGTATTCAAAGGCGGTTTCCCACCCTCTTCTAGATTGACATCCCGCATTTTCCTCAGATCGACGGAAGCCACCAGAACCCCTCGCATGTCCAGAAGTTACCCCCGCTTTGACCCCGTGAGCGGAAGTGACGTAATAGAAGGTCCAGATCAACGAAAACCAATGAAAGGTAGTAAAAGGCATTTTTCCGCCGTCCGCCATCTTGAAGAATACGAAAAAAACAACAAAAAAAAGGTTTTAAAAGATGCCCTCCTCCAGTTCGACGAACCCACACTTTTCATCAGGTGAATGGAAGTGCATCATTACCCCCACCTTGATCAGGTGACTGGAAGTGGCATCGTAGGATGTATCAACACAGCCTCCTCCAGATCGACGAAAGCCGGGAAAAAAAGGTAGTAAAAAGCACCCTCCT
The DNA here is from genome assembly GCA_023313725.1 of Lithobius niger. Taxonomy (NCBI): domain Eukaryota; kingdom Metazoa; phylum Arthropoda; class Chilopoda; order Lithobiomorpha; family Lithobiidae; genus Lithobius; species Lithobius niger. The sequence goes on from JAHWFP010146460.1 coordinate 26,923, forward strand.
CCAGATTGATGAAAAATGGAAGGATGCCACCCACTTTTTATCAGGTGAGCGGAAGTGCATCATTACCCCCAATTTTATCAGGTGAGCGGAAGTGGCATCGTAGGATGTAGCAAATCCCACCAACCTACAGATCGACGAAAGCCGGAAAAAAGGTAGTAAAAAGCACTTTTCCACCCTCCTCCAGATCGATGAAAAATGGAGGATGCCATTACCCCCCACTTTTCATCAGGTGAGCGGAAGTGCATCATTACCCCAACTTTTATCAGGTGAGCGGACTTAATATCGCATTTTACCCTGCTATTGACTTCGTCGGACATCTGCCGGAAACCACCAACGGCCACATCGACATATTCACCATGGTGGACTACTTCACCAAGTACATCTGGTTGATACCCACGAAGAACTCAACAGCGCCAACAGCAGCAAGGAAACTGCCTAAAGTCTTCATCGATGTCTATGGACAGCCAGAAGTGATTGTGTCGAACAACGGAGCAACGTTCGTGTCTAAATTCTTTACCAATCTGCTGGCACTGTCAGGCATCGAATGTGACAGAAAGAGCTCATGGCACGATGAAGGGTTGCATCAGGGCATTCTTGTAAAATCACGAGACGACTTGGGGACTAATGCTTCCAACGTTAGCCTACGCCATTAACACAGCACCCCACATTAGTACGGGAGACACACCCTACCACCATATAAATGCTATGACCCACGAGTTCCGATCAAGATGCTCAGTCTGCCCGACACCAAGGTAGGGATGACAACAGAAGAGTATGCGGAGAAGATGAAAATTGAGATGGACAAGGCAAATGGCCAGACGATGACTCACCTCACAGAAGCATTTTGCATGTCCAAAATTGCCTACGACTCCAGACAAAGAAAGGAGGAGTACAAAGTTGCTGAACTAGTCAAAGTTAGGAATCACGTACTCTCCAAAGCTGAAAAGGGAGTAGCAAGAAAATTGGACCCCGTTTTCAAGGCCACACTTAAAGAGTCCTGAAGAAAAGAAGCCCAGTGGTGCACAGGGTGGCACCGATCAACCATGCCGCCGAGGAGCGACCATCAACATCAAGGACCTTGAGCCCTATTGGGACCTAGTTACCATGAAAAGGAAAGGACATCAGCTGCCACCAAGCCAACAGCCAGGGCAGGACGGTCAGAAAAATAGAGAGGAAGGAGAAAACGTCGCACCCACCGACCTCCCCGACAACCAGTCAGACCTAAAATCCTCGGAACACGAGTCGGATACGGAGTTCGAAGACGAAGCGGCGCCACACCGAAGGCAAGCTGACGAGTAACCGCATTCAAGCAACTCGGGCGAAGAAACAGAAGACATCAGAACGGACCCAGTGACAGGTCCAGAAAAGACCAGAGTGGGGAGAGAGAGAGAAGCTCCACCACATCTCGATGACTACCTCCTATACCTAGCACAAGCACCTTTCCATTCCCTCGGCTTGGAGGAGTGGGAGGCATGGACCAGTAGACATTAAAGAGTGACATCCGGGACTGCAGCTCGCAGGAGGGTCACGGCTAATCGTGTTAGCACAGCCAGGAATCACAATTGGAAGCCAAGGAGAGCACGATTCACGTCGAGTGAAACTTTTCTTTGGACCATGCAAACGATTGGAAACGATGTGGATGGCACCTGTGTGTTGAAAGGAGACGTTTCTCAGCATGTCCAGGCGAAAAGATCAGGAAGGAAGTGTGAAAATACGCATCTTCTCTTCGTTAACTAAGTCTCACCTTCAGGGCGCAAAACCCGCCTATCACTCAGTGCGACGTTTTTTCAATTGAAAGAAGCATTTCAAAAGCATCATCTTGAGTCATAAGAACCCAGGAGTTTGAAAAGAGGAATCCTTGCATGAGTAATAACAAGAATTAATAGGGTTGGGAAGGAGAATTTGTGACGGAGACCCTTTCTGAAACGTCTTAGATTCATTCCTATTAGTTCCGTATAAGTTTATAGAGGGCGCCATGAGTTTTATGTGGGAATGTCTACTCAGTTTTCAGTCTAAAATTAAACTAATCTAGCTTGTATTAATGATTGTTTAGTTTAGCTTAGTTATAATTTGTTTACTTTATATTTGGGCTGAAAAAATGAGCAAAAATTACCAGATGTAACGTGTGGCACCCTCTGATAACTCTGACGAAACTTATAGAAATGAATGTAACACGTTTCAATAGGGAGTTTTTAGAGTTTCAAATTCTCCTCCCCAACCCTATAAATTCTTGCTAATAAGAACGGTCAAGGTTAGATAATTTATAAGCATGCTTTACATAATATTGACAATTCTAACCTACACTAAAACCTACTATAATGGAAGGTAGAATTACAAGAAATGTGAAGTTGGGTCACACCTAAATTACGTAACGATTTAAAAAATGGTCACTAGAGTTTAAAACAATTAAGGCCAATTGACTGTTTAAAGTCAACAGTTGCTTAACATTTGTAAAATACATTTGTAAAATACAAAACTTGAACCCATACACATTAACGCTAAATGACTGGCTTCATATTACAGGCCTACCAACCTCCCTCATCAAGCGGTTCCGTCCCACAACAAGCGCTTCCATTTTCCACATCAATCGCGCCCGAATCCCCATCAAGCGCACCTAAAACGTCATACGAGGCGAAAAAGCCCCGTCCACTACAATCGCTCCCATCTAGCCCGGAATCCTCCGCTGTGGCGCTGCGTTTCAACATGGCGGCCTCACTGTTCGATGCGGTTTTTAGCTTAGTCAACATTTGGTTAGTTTAATTTAAAACGAAGGAGTGTTTTAAATCTATGATTTACCCGTCGATGGGGATCTGGTATGTCTCACGCCCCAGGTGCAAGTGTGATTTTTATTATTTCTTTTGCCGTTTTACTGCAATAAGCTCCATAATATCACAACGTAACGGCACGATAGCCCATTCAATGCAATCTACGACTGTTTATTTACAATCGAAACTGTATTAATAAAGTACGTAAATTCTGGACGATAATCCGACCGTAATATGAGGCTTTCCCTTCTTCTACAGCTGTGTTTGACTTAGTCATTATCCTTTACCCATTCAACGGAGTTAATAAAAAGGTAATATTTATTTATTGGCCTACTGTGCCACGATAGATTTCAGGATGTATACAATCCTGTTTAATGGAAGAGGTATATCACCGTGAATTTCATAACCCCACTCCTACCCATTGTGGGTCAGATGGGAGGGGTCGGGCTTCCCCGGCAATATAATGCAGTGGCCTCTACGCACCTGTAAGCTAGCATGTTGGCTTGAAAAAGTTGAATAAGAAACGTTTTCCTGCAACTTCGTGGTGCAATTTTCGTACGAATTCATTTCACATATTTCAAATAACATTTTGTTGATGCGGTGCCCTCTTGTCAGTAGTTGGGCGGGGGGGGGGGGGGGGGGGGGGCGGGTGTCAGCCCTGTAAGGTAGAAAGAAATCTCAGTGAATCGGAAACGTTTCCCTGCAACTTCGAGTTGGCAAGCTCGGATGTATTTTCATCACAAACTTTCGTTTCCATGGAATCTTGTCACGCTCCTAGCCGAAGCCATGGCGAAGTATTTCCGCGAATACTGTTTAATCATTCGGTCAGATGGAAAGCAAAGTTTAATAAGCGGTGTTTTCTACCCCTTTGTTTTGGCAGCAAAATTGTTGCGTACGATACAAGTTAAACGTTACCTCTCATCGTCCTTTCTCGCCTCGCATGCACGCCACTGGTAAGAGAAGTCGTGAGCTCACAGCCTTTGGCAGTTCAGGGCAACACTGAGGGGCGTAAAAAGGGCTTTCATACAGAGTTGCTAAAACTAAAAACTGAGTTGGCATGTGGTGCCAGTGGTGCCCATAGGGAAGTTCGGTAAGGAGCAACTCCTCACTTGAATTTTACCAGAGAGGGGGGGGAGGGGATGATACTGATTTATTAATATACCAAACCCCCCAAGGCAACCTGTGGTGCCGTATTAGGTGATATTTGGTATTGTGGGGAGGATGGGCCCCTTTACATTAGCTCATTGCTGCCAGGATTTAAAAAGCACCAGTAAAGTAGACACCAGTAAAATCTGTATTAACCAGGGGTGAATTAAACAAAACTCACCCCCTCACAAAACAAAATCTCCTGACAAAACTTAAGGCTTTATGCCAAGTTTATGTCGTTTGAACTTCCTATATCAAACAACTACAAAAAAAAAAACATGCGCAGTTGGCAATTAGATTTGCCCATAGTCCATCGTATGTGAGCCCATCACTGCCGTGATTTTAGCTAAAGCAGAAACATCAACTAAATATGTAGGCTGTACATTAAAATCTGGTATGGTTGACAAAATAAAAAACTGAGTTTGCCGTTTGCCTTAGTAGTATCCCTCTTTAAAAAAATGTTCTGCCTCTGGCAGAGAAGGGGCCCTTCCCTAATGCCCACATTTACGCACACCAGTTCATCATTCAACATGCTAAAGGTACAAATTTTGCTAAAGGTCCACGATTTGAAAATCTTGTGTTAATAAAGCGTTGACTAAATAACGTTGACTAAAGCTTGCCAAAACAAACCTGCTTTACATGCTGGGAGGGGGGGGGGGAGAGAAGAGAAAGAGATAGGAAGGAAAAGGGCGGAAACAAAAGATAGGCTAACAGAAAAAGGGCTACTACTTTTTCTGTTAGCCCTTCAATTTTTCCTACTCAGTTTTTAATTGTTTTTAATTTTTAAACCAAGGAGTAAAAAACACATCGTACTAACCTTTGCTTTCCAACCGACTGAATGATGTTGGTAATGATTTGATACCTGCATTAATGGAAATACCTCGCCGTTGCTTTCGCTGGATGCGACAAATGTCCAAAGCAAAGTAGGCTACCGTATCATAAGTGCGTACGGGAATTTGTGGTGGAAATAATTCGAGTTAGCCTACCTTACGTCTTTTCTATCGGGGGGGGGGGGGGGGGGGG
>JAHWFP010146461.1:0-13866 GCA_023313725.1 Lithobius niger
GTATTGACAACGTTGAATCTGTTCAGCAAAATACCTGTTTGGGAAGAAAAATAAATCCTACGCTGAACGCTTGGCAGTTCTTAAGCTAAAATCATTGGAATATCGCCGTCTTGTGGCTGAATTGACTTTTCAAATTCAAATTGACTTTTCAAACTTTTCAAGTTCTGTGTGGTCACGTTGATTTCCAGGCTGATTGTTTTTTTGTTGTTTTTTTTTTTACCTTCCGTGAAGGTAACCGAACACTGGCCACTCAAAAAAAGGTGATTGTCGTTCGGGCAAGGCGTGACTGTAGAACGTTTTTCTTTAATCGCGTAGGGAATGTTTGGAACTCTCTACCTGGTGATGTTGTTGAGGCGTCGTCACCTGCTGTTTTTCAAACTAAACTTAAAGAATGTGACCTTCACACATTTTTAAAACGGTCCGTCTCACATTACCTAGTATCTTTTCTTTTTTATATTCATCTTTTTTATTTTTTACCCTCGTTTTTAACCTGTGAAATGCCGTCATCAGCCACCAGGCCATTTTACCTACTTGGTAATTAGGCTGGGTGTTGGTGACACTTTGGTGCCCTTTTTTTGTCCTACGCACCTTGGATGCGAGAAATGCAGGAAGAGTGACATCACAGAAATTATTGCAGAAATGAGCAATCCACAATGCTGTTAATCCAGTTTAGAGGGACATTTTTGTTTCAACAACCTATGAGACTTAGTGGCGATAAGTTTAGACTTACCCGAATCCGGATGGGTGCATGTGCCGTAGGTTCTTGATGGAAGGCATCTCTATTTCTTCCCGGGCTGGGATCTTGCTGCAAAAAATCAAAAGAAAAAGAAAAACAAAATTAACCGTACGATACACATCAATTCGGTTTTAAAATTACAAATATTCATTGAAAAAAAATTACTGCCCAAGCGGAGCGCGACCTTGATACTGAATTGAAGTTGGATTTTGTGCGTCTGTCTGTGTGGACAATAACATTGGGGAATTCTGTCGGATTTGGTTCAAATTTACCTTCATCCCATGTCGCAAATATTGTTTACTTTCATGATTGCTGGGGCCAATGGCCAATCTTAGTCTTGTGTGTCTATTCTTACACAGGTGGGCATTATCTATGCCTTGTAATTCTCTTTCCGTTTCCTGCCTCCAGAACCTTCTAGAAGTTTCCATTTCCCATAATACCCTGGCTATTCGCGGTTGTCAGGGGTTACCAAAACGTATTTAAGCAAGGGGGCCAGCATGGAAAATCAGAAGCCTTCGGGCCAGCCAACTGGCTGGTCCTCCCTCAACCCCTGCTAGGTCTCCTAGTTAGGGGGATTTTTTTGGCTGTTAGGCCTTTAGTAGGCCCAATTTTGGTTAGGTTCTTTTCCTCCAACCTAAACTAAGCCTTTTTATTAAGCCTCTTAACCCTAACTTAACCCCAAAGTTCCCCAGCTTCCTTTAAAAGAATTTGTTCAGTCTAATTTTGGTTTAGCTCTCCCACAGTTGGGTATTTTTCGTTGTCCCATTACAACTTGCCATCAGGCTTTACCAAAATGGACTTTAAAATCAAAATGGATCACTTCAACTTGCCTTTCTCACAGGTCAATTGTCATGTGCCAACGATTTGATTTGATTTGATTTTATTTACCCAGGGAGCTTGGACCCGCAGTCATGTGTCAACGATGTATAACACAGCAACAATAACACCTCATACTTTACATCGACAAAAATTATAAAACCCCGATTGTGTGCTAAATTGTTATTATTCCATCCTACAGTGCCTTATTTCCCAGCCATGAACTTTGTATTGGGCGCATGACCACGGGCCAAGGCCCGAATAAAGCAATCCAATCCAATCCTATCCAATCCAATCCTATCATGAACCAACAGAATGATGCAAGTCCAATATATTTTCGATCTTATAACTAGAATAATTTCCTCGAATTGTCCTTGACCTCATTTTAGTTATATTATGTTCCCAAACAGTCCTCCAATCTCATCCCCATCTCGTTAGACACGAATAATTAGCAGATTTATTCAAGGCTGGTGAACATTATTTAGACACACACACTAGTGTGTCGCCGCAAAGTAACAGCAGATCATCCGATTGTTAAAAGGTTGACTGTTGATAAAAAGGCGGCCTCGCTAGCAGATGTGTCTGTTAACTAACTGCAACTAAAAGCGTATCTTATCATGTCGAGGATAAATCCCAATGCGGCCGAAATCTTTGCAAACTGAGAAAATGTAAGGGGAAGGTGCAGCGATAAACAAAACAACTGAAGAGGGATGCGCTGATTGAGTGAGCAATTCCGGCTCCATTGCGTAGATTAACAGTAACAGTGGTCGGAGCAGCTGATGGGGGATGCGCTGGTTAGGTCAGTAATTCCAGCTTCATTGCGTACGTTAGCATTAACCATGGAAGAAGCAACTGAAGGGGGTTACGTTGATTGAGTAAGCAAAGAAAACCAAACTCAGCATTTGTTTGTGTGCAAAAATGGGATTGAAGAACTTGGGCTGATTCAACGGATACTTGGGAAACTGCAAATGTGAAAATATACAGACATTAAATTCTTCCTCCTGAAAAAAGGTAGAGATGAATATAAGACGCTGTGACCTCTAAATATGTACTTTCACCGTCCTATGAAAATTGTGATATCCACCCAAAACCCAAAATTGAAATAATTTAAAAGAGATGCCGCCAATTTTCCAAAAAAAGGGTCGACCTTTGAAAGTAGTGATATTATTCAACCAGGAAAAAGCTTCCAAAGTTCATCATGTTAGCCAAGTTACTCACTTTGGACGTTAAACGAAAACTTGAAGATTGCTACCACGAGTAAGTGTTCTAGTTTTCATTTAACTTTCGAACAATCAATCGGTGCGATTAACTTGGTTAATGCGTTTCATGATATTCAAAGGCCGACCCTTTTTGGAGACTTGGCGGCTTCCAGTTTTGTTTTTGGGTTATGCCATCAATAATCTGAACCATTTAACCATCGTATCTGAGTGAAGCCAACTTTATCCTCAATATCGCGTGCGCATCATTACTCCAAGATCACCGATCATAACGAACAAATAGAACGGCTGTAGATATCCCAACAGCACTGGGCAGAAATCGTACAGGTTTCAGCCGTATGAATATGGAAAATGAACTTGTGTATTACGGCATGTGTCGCTCGTCCAAGTAATCGTTATTTTCAGTAAACGCCTAGTTATTATTATACTCCAGATTTCCTACAAGTACTCGAAAACCCGGAAATGTCCTACAAATGTCCTTAAAAATTCAGACAATATCTTAAGTCCTGGAATATTCCTGGAAATTTCCATACGTAAATAAAATTATGGTAACACATCATGCACAGGTAGTAGAAATAACAAGAGCCTACAACAACTACCTATAGTTGCAACCAGTTTTCTGTGCACTTCCGCCACTTTCGAAAATGTTGAGGCGCACACCTCTATTACGCTCTGCACCAGCGATCTCTATTACACGATCTAAAAGTGGTAACCATCATAATTGCCGGTTAAAAAGGTTGTTAGCTTTTCGGCATACCTTTTATGCCTAGTTTTTATCTGCCGTATTAATTTCGTAAGTAACAGCTAACTGGTTCGAGAATAGATGTATTTAATTTATGCAACTCGGTGCGGAGACTTGCCATTGTTGTGGCAACGTGATTTAAGGCCTAATTTTTAGCTTTTAGGCCGAATTTTTTCATCTACCATTTTTATTTCGTGAGTGGCAGGTAACGGAGAATTTGTTCCGAGAGAAGGCCTATTTATCCGTGTAACACGGTGCCGAAACTATTTTAAATGAAGCTAATGTGTGTCGTTAACGAAATCCTTTTTGTTTTTACGGTTGCGTGTCTTCCTGAAGTGTTTAAACGCGATGATCAGATGTTATTATTTCATTGCTTTACGTCGAGAAAGCCTATTTGCTGTATAAGGAACTACGATGTTTTATTTGTCTTGTTTAAGTAATTTTCGGACGCTGAATCTAATGGTTAAAACCGTTTGTCTCTATCAGATACGGTTCTGAAGTTAAAAAAGACGACAGACGGACAAAGTCGTTGCAATAGAGCAGCGTCAAGTGACGTCATATTGCCACAAGAGAGATACCTGCAAGGGGCACTAGATTGAAATGGTGGGTTAAACAACGGCACTTCTAGTCAAGCCAGTTCCTTGAGAATGGATTTCGTAGGCTTAAAAAGTCCGTTGTTTTCTCCAATCCCTTATGCTGCTTAGGTAGTAAATGGAAAATAAAGATTCCACTTGCTTAAAAATGTCAGCAACTGCCAACAAATTGACAAAAATCTAACGTTTTAGGCCTAAGAAATCCAGTCTAATAGAATTGGCTTCAGAAGACGCTCTTCTTTTTCCCCACCAGTGCACCTTGCAGCTAACCCAGTAACTGGCTTCACCATAGAGTTATACACAATAATACTACGTCGTGTCACTGCCCTCAGTATAGTCTTCTCACCGGTTTCGGCTGTACAGAAGACTAAAACCGCGGCCCCGAAACAGAATTAGAAAAATTGTATAGCGCCGGCCTTTCTGCCTCTCTCCTGTATCGTTTGTCGGAACAAAATGTGCAACAATCCGTGAATTTCCATTCACGTAAGCGTTTTAGTAAAAACAACACTGACGATTATGGTGTACGATTAGCTTCAATCTCTGTCTACTAAAACGAGACTTTACGCAATATTGACGTTGGCTGTACACCATACTCGTTTTTCGCTAGATCGATCGTTGGAAGAAAAATATATGAATAGCCTTCAGCTTGAAACTTTATTAACAAATTATCACGTTCATATTTAACACTGCTCGTTTGTGTTCCTTGAATTTTCATTGACAACTCCTGGAAAAATTCTGGAAAAGTCCAGGAAATTTAAGTTTACAGGCGAATACGAACCTGTTCCAATACTAAAATCGCACTTTGAAGACTGACTTGCAGACGCGGATTGTTTGGCTGCAGTGAAAATAGCCCATTAAAATACTATTATTGACAATGAAATAACTGACACTGAAAGAATAACAGTTTATTTACTCGGAGTTATTAAACCACCTGTTCCAGTGGCGAAAACAGGCACGCAGTTGCCGTGGTTACGGTTGGCAGCTGGCACCTGGTAGTTTTAAAAATGGCGGCCGTCACTACGACCAACTCGTTTAAATCGCACGCGCAGGGAAAGCCTTTGATGTTGTCTCGCAAAATCAGACAGTATATAGTCAACATAACTGCAAACATCGTCAGCAGCATCTTGACAAGTCCGTGAATGATACTACAAAGGATAAAATTGAATAGGAAAAGTCGGTGCTGGCTAAAAAATGGGTCGGCTTCCAAATCGAGAAGGAATTTGCAACCACTACTGGTCATTTTACATCATCCGTCCTCCGACGAGATCCTCCATGAGGATTCAAGCTCGGTTAAAAATGTTCGATGAATTCACATTTTCGGTGATTAGACAAAAAGATCCACGCATTCTCATCTCAGTCACTAAAACCCCCGTGCTATTCACCAAAATTCAAGTGTTAATTCACTAAATTCCCGTGTTAGTCACCAAAATTCACGTGTTATTCATTAAAATTTCTGTGTTAATCACTAAAATTCCCGTATTACTCAGTAAAACTCCCATGTTAGTCACTGAAATTCCCATGTTTGTCACTAAAATCCTCATGTTAGTCACTAAAATTCCTGTGTTAGTCACTAAAATTCACATGTTATAAAATTCATTTGAGTCTTGGCTTGGACTGTCATTAGTCTAGACCACTCAGCTAATTCGAATATCAACATGGCGTAACTTACCTGTATAGTGTATAAGGTCCATTACAACTAAACTGACCCAGCTGCTTCCTGCTCTCCAGACCTCCAACTCGGTCACTATTGTACTATCCGTTGTTCAGAAAGCCATCAGTGCGCGTAATTTGTGGCGTCTGGCAGAACTAAACACTATTTCGTGAATCGCTGACAACTGTTCTTAGTGATCTTATCTCTGTATAACGAAGGTATATCGAACTAGCAATTCACTTTAGTGGCAAATACAATCACTTACGACGAACACAGCATGTCAATCCACGGGCGAGAGGTGTTACACGGTAAAAAGTCGAATGGTGAAACCGTATGTTCATGGTTCGTGCATGGAAATAACATTCCTTTCGATGTTCTGTCGTAGAATGTAATTACCATTACAAATACAGTATAGGGTGCATTACAGAACCTTGGGGTACACCATAAGTGAAGTCGAGGTATCATACATATAATTGCCAACAACAACAACACCGCCCAGCCACACGGTAGCAATGAAATAGGGAAAGCGAGTTCCTTCTTGGCACAGTAGCAAAGAAAAAGTGCGAGCGTCTGGCAATATGTCGATGCCCAATGACAATCAACAAATGAAATAGAACGCCTTCTATACAACGACCGAGTTCATTCTTGGCACGGTAGCATTGAAAAAGGGCGAACGACTGCCATCGTGTCAATGCCCTGTAACAAGCAGTAACAAACGAAATATTACGTCTTCTGTATAACACGTACGCCAACGCTATGTGCGTCACTTTGTGTCCATAGACGTCAACACACATGAGAAGAAATGTCATCAAACTGTGGGTGAAACTTGTAAATTGTACTCTTACGTTGTTTCACGAGTGATCGGTTCGAAGCGCTGTTTTTTATTGTTCTCACTCTTAGGTAAACTGGTAGAAGTTCTGCGCCTGCAAATCCAGGCACTGAAATTAGAAAACAGTGAGTTGCGCAACGACCATGCATTGCGCCTTCATGTTCACGGCCTCAATAATGAAAATGGCCAATCACGCATTGAAAATAATGTGTTGCGAAAACCCAATAATGATCTTCAGTCTACTATGAAACGCATGTTGCAGATTCAAGGGAGCCAAAATAAGAATCTCACGAACAAAATTAAAGTGTTTGGGAAAGGAACTAAGACAAATCCGTGATACAACAATCAAGACATTAGTCTAATAACTGAGCAAAAAAAACGGCTTCGCCGTTTAGAAAAAAAAAACATTAGAGCTCGTATCTCCATACTCACAGCCCTGAAGGTACACGAATAAAAAAGGATTAGAGTTCACTCGAACGCAACGAACTATAATTTGAACTATAATTTGTGTTCATTTTGTGTATGCAGTTTTTTATCTTTAAATTTTGTAGCGTTTTGCTGTTTATGGCGTCTATTTTGTGTGTGTTTGTGGGTTTACGTTTTGCGAATTGGAGTTCAAATAATAGTTCATTGCGTTCGAGTGAACTCTAATCCGTTTTTATTCGTGTACCTTCAGGGCTATGAGTATGGGGATACGAGCTCCAATGTTTTTTTTCCTAAACGGCAAAGCCGTTTTTTGCTCAGTTAATTTGTTGGCTTTTTTCGCTTCCATTTTATATGTGTCCACCGATTTTTGTTTTCGAAAAACGGAACATTAGAAATGGATACTTATGTTTAGGTTCCGCCGAAGGTTTGTCCCATGATTATTATTTGATGGCAACACATAGCGTATTTCTGGATTTAGCATGCGTCATCTCGATGAGTAGTTGATTCTGGATTGTTTCAGTATCGTGGCAACAATCGCCGAAACAATTCAACTGGCTTACCGAAGCCCGCATTGAAAAAGTAAATAAGTCACTCAGTCATGTCGGCCGCCTAATTTTGAGGCCGTCAAAATTTAAGACTTCCCACCCTACGGTTTAAAACTTGAAGATTTAAGGAAAAATCAAGACCATTTAATTTTGGTTCTCCACAACGAGCTAGCTAGCTCAAACAACGACAATGTTAGTTTCCCGGCACCCAACCATCGTTGCATCTTGTTCGAGTGAGCTACAATCCGATATTGTGCGCCTCGCCTATTGTTACCCTATTGTTACATGTTCCAGCATTGTAACATTTTGACATTGTTAGCCGCTCCGCCTCCGCCTCCTCCTCATGTCCAATTTTCTGAAATTCTCGTGCGCAAACGAACTCTAATAAGCACTGCCTGCCGGCAGTGCTAATGACGAAGACACGGAAGCAAGCGATACCAAACAAAGTAACGGTCCCCAAGTTGCAGGTCAGTAAAGTAACGCTCCCAAAGTTGAAGGCAAAGAAAGTAACAGTGGGAACGCTGTTTACTTTGTCAATTCAATCCGTTGAAACCAGAACCCGTCATTTTTGACGGGCTTTCAGCTAGTGGTGAAATGGCATTGAAGCTTCGTGAAAAACACTAGGAAATGTTATTCTGTTCGATATTCTGCCGTGGAATTACCATTAAAAAAAGTATAGGGCCCATTACAGAACCTCGAGGTACACCATAAATGGTACTTATCTGCAAATGCTCCCACACACAAAGTCACGCGGGGATGTCGGGTTCTGGCTTGTTATTTCAGCGTATTACATTTCAATTTCAGAAAATGCATCACACTCAAAACAACCTAGAACAACACAAATTTCAGAATGTGGCGCCCGAAATATGAGACCATAAGGGTGATGTCCTCAAGTACTATTTTAGCATCACGAAATTACCGTGGGAGCCGAGTAGGGAGGAGGAGGAGGAACAACAACAACTGATATGTTAAAAATCACGTTGCAACGATGACAACCTAATGATTTACTGGGGAGAAATATAAACCCAACCGGAAATGCCCTCTAAGAGCTGCCGTTTACAATCTGGCCGCAAGGGGGGAAAAGGGATGAAGACAAAAAAAAAAAAAAAACGGAAGTGACGTCTAGGGAGTCGTCGTGGTAACGAGATATTACTTCCGGACTTCATCATCATCGAAACCCCGTACGCAATAGGGCGATGACGTCATCACGGCCGGGACGAAACGAACAACGAAATAAAACTGGGAGGCCTTCACGTCACGCACGTGCCCATTCCTGGCTCGTTGCTATTGGCAACGCGTCCCCGTGCATTGACTGCCAACAATAAGTGAGAGGAGCAGGCCCTGGGGACAATCTCTTCCCTTAAAGCCTCCTTCCTACCACCCCCCCCTCCTTTCCTTTCCTGATCCCATTCTCACTTCATCCCAATCCACGCTCTGCTCTCTCTTCCCCCTTCTCTCTTTATATATGATCTTTGACGTTTGCTGCGTGCTGAACTGGCAGAGGGCGATGCAAGATTCGCTTGCGAGTAAGATAATCACGTGACACTTGGGATTTTTGGTTTGACTTTTTGAAGATGTTCGAATTTTAAGCAAAACACCTCCCCCACCCCCAACGAAAACAAAAAGACATTGCTTCTTGTGAATTGGGGTCGGAGGTTTGGAGACGGATACACACTGAGATTTGTTTTGGAAATACATATGTATATACACATACGGCTGAATTATTTACGACAAGCATATCTTAAAGTTAGACTTTCAAGTTCAATACAGTGTGCGCATTTCTGAAAATGACATTCCGCTCAATATACCTCTATGATCGTTACCGAAAGGGGGGAAAAACAAGAAGGGTTTAAGTACGGAACCTTGAGGTATACCGTAAATACGGGAGTTAATAAGGATCAGGTTGGCCATCATGACATTTTTTTCGGACCGTGTTATTTTTTAGGATGTAGTAATTCCCCAGTGGGGCAAGGTCGCCTGGTGGTTAGTACGACTATGTCATGTGACAGAGGTACCAGGTTCCGGCCGAAGGAATTTCCGATTGGAATTACCTAGCAACATTGTCCCTCTCTCCTGATCTGGTGCCATGGCTTTGGGCTGAGAGCGTGTCAAACAACCAAGGTGTAGATAATACATTTTTTTTTACCAAAATGAATGGTTGTTACAGACCAATTTCAATGCGCTGATTTTCATAATTTTTTGCAGGGAGAATATGTAAACGATTCTCTTAAACTGTTATATTAGGGCCATGAGACCGAAGGAAACTATGTAAAAAATAAAATCGAAGAAAATTATGTAGCCATACTCAATCGTGAGTATTATGGTCGTCATAGTTACGAGACTTAGTAATTTTTAGAACAGTATCAATGCTCAAGTTAGGCAACAAGTCGTTGCGGTTGAAAAAATTCGTTGAGTCAAGCGAGAGCACAGCCTCAATGCGTGTACACTATTCCCATCACATCAATGTTTGTGGTTGTTACTGGCAACAGATAACAGGCGATTGCAAGTGATCTCAATATGGAGCTACAGCGCGTCGTGTCGACAGCCAACCTCTTCCTAAAATGCTGCAATTCTATAGGATTCGCGCAGAAATGGGGAAATAAAATTCAAACACTTTTAAAGATTTTCTTGGATTCGCGACCCACAAGAACTTTTTTAGGCAAAAAAATTGTGTCTTTTCCTTCCTAATTCTTGAAACTGCTAAAATTATGACAACCTTATATTCAACACTACTTCTTTGCTCAAAAATCAGCATCAACACCCTATCTAGCTACTTTTTCTTCTATATTTTCTCGTAGACCTTTTCTGAAAATTCTGATAATTCGTCTTAAAAGAGATGGTAAGGCATGGATTGCAAGCCGTTCCGTCTCGCTTGTCTTTCTGGTACGTTCGACGGACCCTCACCACAAGCGCCACAGCCAAGAAGAAGCTACCAAATATCACGTGGCCCCGATTACAGACTTACGGAAAATGCTAAGCTTATGGAAAACGAGGCAATAAGTCGTTGTTCAGTCCGCATGATGTTTTAATCATTAAAAAAGGAGCGTTGGAGGGCTCCGGCTCGCCTGACTAACATGGACGACACTTTACCTTTGCTTAGGGCCTAATACGGAATGTCAAGGAATCTAGGCTTACTTAGGGCTTGACAGAATTGCAACAGTATTCGGGTTATTGTTTGGGTTGAGTACTTAATCTGGTGTCTACGGGGTTGCTACGATTCACAAACAGAGTTGGTCTGGTTTGAATTTACATGTGGGGACTAAGGGGCAAAAAGGGAAATAATTCTAGTTAAGCTGGTCGAAATTACCTTGTGGAGTGGGTTGATGGGAGGATAGTGGCGGATGAATTCTATTTCGATTTACCCCCTAATTGTTGAGAGCACCGGGCAGAAGGACAGGCGAGCTCGAGCCATTACAATTGATGGCGTACACGAACTACAGGCAATTTGTATGTTACATATTGTTACAATCATTGATCACACAAGAAAAAAAAAGGGTTTCAAAGGGTTTAACGAGCGTTAACCACTCCTGGTCATCTGCCAGGAGTCACAAGATTATCTCAGCAAACAATGGAGATGACTTTTGAAGTGACACTGGGTAGTGAAAATACGACGTCACGTAGACCTTGGATTTGGTTAATTTCACAAATGACGTCATCAGTGGGACTTTGCTTGGATGGCATAGGTTCAGTGTTTGCAGTCTGAAATTAATCTCACAAAACATGGCCTTACGGGCACGTACATGGGGAAAAGACAACGCCACTGCGGTCGTCGATAGCTTACGCATTGTAGACAAGCAAGTGGACCGCTTGCTTGTTGTGTTTGCGGCTGGCAAGATCCAAATCGCGTTTTTGTTTTAGGGCGCGTTAACGCAGCGACTCGCTTTTGCATTCTCGCAGCTAGAACTCAATCGCGATGGCAAAGGTGACATTGTCATGGTATCAACGCTAAATGGATTAGCTAAATCCGACATCGTTTGAGTAAATACTTGCAGTCTTATAATCTGTGCCAATAATATAAAGAATTATGACGAAACAATATTCCCAAACGCTCCTGAACTCACGTTATTTGCCGTTTTCGTTGCGAGGCGACAGACATAAAACCGCCGCCATGTTGGAATTTGAGGTGATTTCTAGCTTCTAGCTGCGAGAATGCAAAAGCGAGTGGCTGGTCAAACGTGCCCTTACGGCCGTTTGGTTCGGAAGCTTAGAGAGAAGCGCGATGCCCATTTGTTGTTGTTTTTGCTGAAGGGAGCCAAACCCCAACCGGATTATTTGTCCCACTGCAGACAACGAGAGGGACAATTTAGCTGGAGAAATCCAAGCAAAAAAACCAGAATCTCTGACCAATCCCCAGTCACTCGCTTCGAATGTAGGACGCGGTAGTGTCAAGGCGGCTTTATGCAACGACAATTTCTCGCTCACCAGAGATGGAAGTGGGTCACTTTTTTCTACCCATGACCCACCTGACCCACTCGAGCCCAGAACCACGACGGCCCACTTGACCCACCCAATAAAAAACCAAATGTGACCCACTAACCTCAACTGACTTATTACCAACCTTTTTTTAACGCAGGCTCTTCCAGACCTTTCCCCCCAATTGGCTTTACGACGACCTTTTTCTAGGACCTTTGGGAAACCTTCTAATTAAAGCTTTTGTTTTATTAAGAATAACATAAATGCCAACGAAGCATTTCTGTTCCCTCCCGCCCCCATGCGTTTATTTTTTTTTTTGCCGTCTGGGGTAAACCATTTTTGAAAGAGTAAGCAAATTTTTTAACGAGTACTAGTAAGACTCGGTAGAACTAGACTAGAAAGAGATATATAAAAAGGGGGATGGAAACGGGGTGATGTCAAAACAACCAACTGTTTAGACATTAAAAGTAATACCAGAAAGCAAAACACGTTAGCACGTGTGTAGTTACAAATAAATGTTAAAAAATAGCGTGACCATAGAAGAGGTAGGAAAAAGTCTCAGCTGCCTTACAACCAAGGTTAGACCTGCCAGGGACACAAAGTCTCCGAAGGCACCACCAGACGAGGCGAAAGGGAAAGGTGGAGGCCATGTGTCACATAAAAGTGTAACTGAATAAGAAATGTAAAAGAATTTTTAAAAAAAGTATGAAACATCGTACAAGTAGATGGTCGCAATTCAGAAGTGAATTACTCCAAGTAAAGGTTGTCATAACAAAGAGTTAATTAGAAAGATTAAACACAAAATTCTGGCCTTTTTAGAAACCGGGTCTAGTGTTTAACATCCACCTAAACACATTCACGAGTCATACCGACTTGAAGATTTTTTGCTACCCGTACTCGCTGAAGAGTGGTCAGGAACAGGTCGAGAAACGAGATGTGACGGTTTTTCTCTTTCTTCGCGGCTCGCTGCCGGGTCAAAGTCCAGTTCGCTTTGCTTTGTTGCTGACGGACGCAAAGTGGAGAAGAGAGGTTCGGGGTTAGATAAACGAACACAACCACCACCACCCCCCCCTCTATTCTCTTCCCACCCGTCCACCACATCGGATCAGAACATCAACAAGTAAACGCAGATGGAAAGCGACATCGGCAACAAAAGGAAGTGAAATAAAATAAAGCTAGGCAACAGCCGCAGCTCCGTTCTTGATCACCATCATACAAAGATAACTAGGTATCGTATCTTAGCCAAGGGGTTAGATAAACCAGGAAATAGCGCACGAGATTGGCAAATCCGCAGCGCCGTATTAAAACCCGTAGAGGCCTCGTGCTTATAGTGTCCGCGGCCTATCTTGAGTTCTACACAGAACGAACACAGATACTCGATTGTACGTTTTCAGTAGCAGAGTGCCTTGTTGATATCCAAGATGGTTATAAAAACAATGGCGGTCATCGATTAAAGCCACCCCATCCAGGAAGACGTAGCCGCTCACAAAATACTTGCAGGACTCAAGATACACCGCGCACAGAATAGGTCATTGTGAATGCTAAAACCTAAATAAACGAAGCAGATAGTCTCAGTCCTTTGAGACTATAAGAAGCAAGATACTAATACTACAAGATACAAGATACTACAAGATACAAGATACTACAAGATACGCTAATTTGAGCAAGAAAGAAAAACAACAATTTATCCAACTCGGACTCGAACCCAGGACTTCCCGCTTATTACTAATCGGGTGCTCTACCACTTGTGCTATCGGGGCGGAACCTGGTTACAAGAATCTTCATCGAAAGGTCACAAACGCTTACAGCAAGGAAGAATGGTAACTTAATTCTTAGCGATTACACAAGTGCAAGATATACCTTGGCAGCAAATTTTACAATAAACTGCCTGTTAACAT
>JAHWFP010146462.1:0-31255 GCA_023313725.1 Lithobius niger
TGATCTCAAAACATACCTGTCACCCCTCCAATCCCAAAATGAAAGCCCAACAACGAGCCCCCTTGGTTCCTTCGCTAAAACCTAAAATAAACAGAACCCAGTTCAGTGTGAAGCGAGCAGGAGTCGTGTTGGTTGTCGTGGGTGACCTCAATGTCGCAAAAAGTGCACTAAATGTTTTCAAACTTACTGTTTTATCCTTGCATCTGGTGTAGGTCACTCTATCATCCAACTGGTCACAACCAACCAGCCTATCATTCGTTCTCAACCTCACACTCCAGGTGCGAGCTTACTTCCGTTCTTCACCGCCAGGCGGCTATGACGTCACGAATTTCGAGAAAGCGAAAATCGTGACTGTGTAGAACCGAACTACGAGACAAATTTCGTTACCGTATCTGAGAAGAAAATGATCCGTGTATTGTTTCCTATTATAGACGGTGCACGCCTCCATGCTGCTTTCCTGAGTGACTCAGTTTTGCAACATTAGGTCAAACCTATACAAATATCGGAAACGCTTTTATTTTTCCGTTGTTTTTTTTTCCACGTACGAGACGGTTTTGCTACATACATTCACTCCAACCAAGAATTTAAATGTTGCAAAAGCTATGTACGCGCAGGATGCACGAAAATAGGGGAGCGTATGTCCTGTCACAGATTGAATAATGTACATTTCGGGTGATTTCAGATGGTTGTTTGATGAATGGTAGTCTCATGTTTTTTTTTATGAATGTTTTATCAAAAGCGATTTTATCAGATACGTACCATACTTCAACCAGAAACTTCCTGTTGTTTTTCTTTCTTTCTTTTTTTTTAAATGCATAGGACTTATTTTCTTTGTTGTTATCGCTGTTGGCTGTAAATAACTATACAGAAGTACTGTGAAATTCTGTGGACAACTCGATGAAAAAAGACAGCGATGCATACATCCCGTACTTTGCCTGTTTTTTTCGTGTTTTTATTTCTACAGAGTAAAACTTCTCATGCTTTATTTCTTTGCGGGCTAATACTAATTCCTAATTTTTAAGCTCAAATTCAACTTTTTTTAATGAAGCAGAGTCTTCGTAGCTTAT
This sequence comes from Lithobius niger, assembly GCA_023313725.1. Lineage (NCBI taxonomy): Eukaryota > Metazoa > Arthropoda > Chilopoda > Lithobiomorpha > Lithobiidae > Lithobius > Lithobius niger. The sequence continues at coordinate 1,068 of JAHWFP010146462.1, forward strand.
GTAATTAATGAAATTAATGAAAGGTAATGACTAGCTTTCCGATCTTACCGGTGTTTTGTTGTTTTGTGTTTTGTTTTTATTGAATTGAAATTATAGTTTATTAATATCGTCTAATTCCTATGTTGGAAACCGACGACAAATGTATTGTGTTTAAATAAATAAATAAAATAAATAAAATCCATCCGATAAGATACCCTGGAAAAACATTTTCTAATTTTTATTGTTTCATGTTTCTGTATCCCTGTTATTCTTTACGTTTCTGTTTACTGTAAAAAAAAAGTGACTGGTCTACCATGTATTTTTTTTTTCGTTATCCAGGCAACACAATTTCGAATTAAAGCAACCAAGTGAACTTTGAATTTCCTAGGTTTAACCATAAAACCCTTTTATTTTTCGGACACTGATAAAGTTTATTTTGTTTTTATACGCTAAGAATTTTTTTGAATATTTTTCTGTTTAGTGCAGAAATTTAATATTTTTGTGTTTTTTTTTTATTTCATCCCTCGGTTGTTTTTAATTCGTATTTTAAAAAATGTTCAACCATGTTAAAAATAAATAAATATTTTTCTCCACATTTTAAAAACCATTGCAATTAGATATTGTTGGTTCCTTGTTTTATTAATAATTGCATTTGGTTATAGGATACATTTTAAAATTAAACTTCATGTGTTTTTTTTTTTCATCACATAATAGTCTTTGGTGATATGGGTTGCCCTTTTTCTAACAGGGGAGGCCAGGGTGCAAACCCAACCAAGCTAGACAGAAAATGAAAAAATCTCTGCCTCTCCTGCTCTGCCACCCAGAAATACTATGTCTACCCGACCTTACCCCTTCCCTCCTCTCACCACCCAAGAAGCCACGTAACTGTCGCCTCTCCCCCTCCGAACACCTCCCCCCCCCCTCAAATCTCCAACACTCAACCAAAACAAGTTCGAAATTTTCCGTACTGTCTCCACAAACCCTGCAGGTTGCATCTTCCCTTCTCTATTACCCAACTCTGTAGCTCGCTAGTATCCAACACCAAAATTCTTCCCCAGTTCCCTCTGTAACATATTTCTCATCTTATCCATTGAGCAGCAATGGGGCCCTTCGGATTGGGATCCCGTCACTAGCGGTGTCCTAGAGGGAACGGTGCTTGAACCACTGCTTTTCCTTTTCTTTATCAAAGACCTTCCGGAACATGTGACTTCTAACTGCAATATCCATGCTGATGATACAAAACTTTATTGTGCCATCCGTACCCCTGAAGATACTAGAATCTTGCAATTCGACCTTGACAGTTTGTACAACTGGGCCTGTGCGGATTGTATAACGTTCCATCCATCAAGTTGCGAAGTCCTCAACTTGGGAAGAACCAACTCTGGCACCACCTATTTTTACAATGGTACCTCTCCACCTGCTGTTAATAGAGCAAAATCACTCGGCATTATTTTCACTAAGGACTTAAAGGAGGGAGATCAGTGCATTACTGCAGCAAAACGTGCTAACGCTGCCCTTGGGATGATTAAGACACATTTCTCATATCATCAAACCGAAACCCTTCCTTTTCTCTATAAGACGTTTGTGCGCGTACATCTCAAGTATTGTATTCAGGTTTGGAGCCCCCATTCGGCCAAAGACCAGTAGATCATCGAAACTGTTCAACACAGAGCAGCTAAACTCGCACCTTGTAGCAGATTGTTGCCATATGAGGAACGTCTTCTCAAATTGCGACTTACCATTCTTACTGTGCGGCATGTTAGGAGACCCCTTATCTAATCTTACAAAATGGCCAAAGGGGTCACATACTCCCTACTTGACTCCATCTTCACATCGGCTTGTGTGACATACACCCGTGGAGATAATCAGAAACTTTTCACAAAATTGTACAGAACTGATACTGGGGAAATACTCGTTTGCTAGACGTGCCGTCCCAAAATGGAACGACCTTCCAAGCCATGTGATCAACGCCATCTCCATCAACTATTGGAAACGGATGTATGACAACCTAACTCAAACTTAATTCTTATGTGCCACTCCCTCCAGGCCCCACAAGTTCTTTTTTTGGCTGTGTACTAGTTTTTTTTTTATTTGATATGATCCTCTCCGTCCTTTGTCTACTCGTTGTAGACTTCCCTTCCATAGTATTCTTCCAAAGATAAGTATCCACAAGAACAACCCCCTTCCTCTCTCCTCTCACACACTGGAACATTTAACATACTCCCCTATCCCAAATCTCCTGGTACGATCCACCCAATCAGCCCATAGCTCTTTGTAATGTAGTCATAACTATGAGAACAGTAGCCTCCTCAGGCAGCCCCTTCACCCGCCTATCAAATCCCAGTATTGCGACCTCCTGTCTCATTCATACCCAGACCATCCCATTTGCCTACGAACCACCTCATCTGCCATGAACTGGTATTCCCCTAATGTCCATCTACCCACTTCCTCCTGAAATCTAAGCTGGCTGCAGATTTCCCTTCTAAAAACCATAAGACACTCGCAAACATAACCTTCCGAACAGTCACTCCTTGCAACAAATTGTGGGCCAGCTCATGTGGATTGATGCACTTTTGCTCATCCCTATTGCACCACCACATTGCAACCTTTTTTGACCATCCCCTTAATTCTCCCAGCTTTACCCACCACCTTCCTTTCCGTAACACAAAGATAATTAAAGCAAAGATAAGAAAACTCCCCCCCCCCCTGCAAACATCACCCTCAGTACTGCTATCCCCTTCCAGAGAATCCTCGCTATATCGTACCGATTGTAACCCCACATCGCAATCCTTTTAATCATTCCCTTCACCCTTCCCGCTTTTCCTTTTACCTTCATACTCATCAACTCCAGATAGTTCGGTACTGGAGCCTATCCTCCTCCTCTGCCTTCCACCCATCTTCCTATTCCCCTAAAACCATGTATCCCGATTCCCCCCCCCACTAAACTCAACCTTCATCTCTTGTCCCCATACTGCACACTCTCCTAGTAACCTTTCAAGGCCCTCCCGCTCTCCATCCACTAACCCAATGTCATCGGCAAACGTCAGAAACGGCATGTGGAAACTCTCCTCGTTTCCACTACCTAACCTAGAACCTTTCCCCATGTCCACCAATCACTTTTCCAACCCCCTAAGGTATACCAAGAAAAGCAGAGGTGACAAGGACACCCCCTGTCTCAGCCCTGTCTTAAACTACGACTGCACACCACCTCAAGTTGCAACATACTCCACCCCTCTCATAAATCCTCTGAATCAACTCCACAAACCCCTTTTCAATACCCATATCCAGCCCCCCGCAGAAGAACCCACCTCACTCCATCGTAAGCACGGGCAATGTCCAAAACGCCACCCATAAACTCCTCCCCTTCTTCCATACCACCTCAGTGGCCTGAGTCACCACAAAGAGATTATCTTCTAGCCTCCTCCCTTTCCTGAAACTATTCTGCTCTCCCTTCCAGCCAATCTCCGTGCCTGCTCGTAACCACCCTCAAGAACACTTTATAAACCGTACTAGCAATAGCAACAGGCCGAAATTTTTCAATCTTACTCCTATCCTTTTCCTTGCCCTCGAAAACAAAATACAACCTTGCCTTCTTCCAGCTTTCTCCGACACAATTCTTCCCTTCAGAATCTCATTCATTTCATAAATCAACCATCTTTTTCCCTTAACCTCCATCTTCTTTACCAGCTTCCCCACCATCCCATCCTCACCAGCAGTCCTCCCTTTCTGCACATGTTTAAGTGCCTCCTCAAACTCCCCTAAAGAAATATTCCATAGCAACCCCCTCCTACTCCTTCCTTTATCCTCCTTCCCTCCCTACGCTTCCCTCGTCCTCACCTTTTCCTCACATCCCTCAAATTGCCTTCTTCTCCTTCTAACACAACATGTTTTTCATCCCCCCCTCCCCCATTAAGGCACTGTTTGCCTCTCTCCCTGCTCTTTTCCTTAACAAACCTCTAGAACTTCGCACCAGATTCCCTCCCCCTTTCGCCACCTCTCTTTATAGCAACTTCTTGTTAAACTCCCCAATTTTCTGCACAACCAGTACCCCCGCCTCCTTCTTCTTCCGCACATATTCAATCCACCACCCCTCACTTTCCATCTCCCACCCCTTACTTGCCTCCTTCCTCCAGTTCCTGCAGGCTTCCTTCCTTCCTCGGACTGCCTCCTTCACCTCCTTATTCCATCCATCTTTCCCTCCTCCCTATTCATCTTGCACAATAACCTCATCTTCCCCTTCCTGCCCAGAGTATTCAGAACACCCCTTCCCCGGAGTCTCATCCTCACCCATCGCCTTACGTCCTTTAAAATCTTAACACTCCCTCAAGTTCCCCGATGGAAAAGTACAACAATTTCGTCGCCCCCATATTCCCACCCAACTTAATCAGTATACTGGTTTGGTTAACTATGCCAATGAAGGCAAAAACTGACGTAAATTGAAGTTGCTTTACTTCTGTACATGCAATACTATTTCCCCAAAGATGGCGCCAATACCATAAAACTGGGACTTAAATACGAGAAACATATAGGCATTTTAAAGGCATCAAACGTTTTGGACGCGTAGAAAGTATGCTCAGATTACTTCCAGCAAAGATAAAATGATGGAATATAGCTGCTAACACAGGCTTATTTCCAAAAACGCCGCTCTTCAATTTGATGCATTTTCTTGTCTTTGCCCTATTATGGCGTGGTTTCCCCTTGAAAATGCTACAGATTTTCGCTGCTTTAGAAGCAGTTCTCTACTTCCGCCCGAGAACAAATGGTCATCAGCGGCTGGAGATGCGGATGTGATCCCAGTGCAAGAAAGTCAATGGAGCAAGAATGTAAACAATACCCAAGAAAATCACGGGTTGATTGCACGAGGTAAGAGGTGAAAGTCCTTACTAATAACCTTGATTGTCAGCATCATTGATTGTTAATGCAATTTGTGCGTTAGATCGTCCCGAACCAGCATGTTGATACAAATCACTGTTGCCATTTGATATGTGAATGGTGGTTTGCACGCGTGTTTACCATTTAAAAATCACATACCGTAACTCTTTTCACCGATTTTTTGTACGTAGGTTGTTGACAGTCTTAGCACCAACACGTACTTGTATGTTTTAAAATAAAATGCATAAGCCGTATTGTCATGTATTTATAAGGAATCGCACTGCGTGTAACACACACTAAAAATGTTGATGCCCAAATTGGAGCACAACTGCACTATACTAATTTAGCCTAGTTTCTTAGATCTTAAGTTCTAATTGTGGGAAAAAATTAAATCATCCTTAGTAATTATAACATGTCTGAAAAGGGCTGACGTCTTCGTTTAGTACTTCTTTTTACAGAGGAAAAAGAGTCAAAAACCTTTACGTAAAAGGACGTAGCGGTTGTTTCAGATAACATTATCAGTATTGTCATACTAGCTAGCTGAGCAGGTGTTTCCTTGCAAAATTAGCTGGCTTGCACAGTTGGCACAGAAAAGGTTTTAGTACTCTTTTGTGATGAAGCTCTTTGCAAGCTTGACGTAAGCCTACCTTCCACGTTACAAAAATTCTGCAATGTTTGTTATAATAATAAAAAAAAAGGTAATAAAATAACTTCATCCCGTGATGGGAGGGAGGCGATAGGGTTATGTTCGACTCAAAATTACAAGATTAAGACGCAAATAAAAAACCTTCGGACTCGGATAATTAGGATGTCGTTGACACCCATTTACCGGTAAATCAACAGAAACATAGAAAGGTCCAATAAGCTCAATGTGGTTTTAAACAAAGGTAGGAGATACTGACGACATTACCAGGCAATGCATTCCAAGCTCTAACCACCTTATTAGGTCTACTGTAATAGAACTTACAACATATGAACAACCAATTTAAACTACAGGCTATGTTCTACTAATGTCCCGCAGTTCAAACAAAATTTCTGGGATCTAGATCTGTTTGCCCATGCAGAATGGAGAAAGTAAGGTGGAGGTCGGCAAGCGCTCCTGATAAGATAGTAAACGACATACCGGAATATATTTGGTAAATGTCTTAACACGCTCTCCAGGTGCTTGACATTGCCAAAGAGGTAGGGAGATCAAACTTGGGATGCATGTGCAATACGTAGCCTAACGTACACCCCCTATATGCCCAAATTAACGTTGGGATATCGCCAGACGAAAAACATCTTCCCAGAAGCAGAATTTTCTACCACTGTCTGCGATACCAATTGTCAGAAAAAAAATTGTCGGCAGCTAATCTGTTTTTATCATATAGTTAGTGGTTACCCACATGTTTATTGATTTTTATGGAATACTTGTTCAGTGCGTTACCCAATCGGTCTGGCTATTCCACCAATGGAAAGGTTCCGTCGAGACGATTAAAATGGTGCATTGGAATGTCAAAATCGGTCAAAAATTTACGAAATAGCAGACATTTGGCCAAAATTTGTCCACGGTGGCCTTCCACTGTTTGCGACGTATCGTCGTGCATTGGGCTGATTGAGCTATAGGGAACATCTTTGATGATTGCTCCTCTCTGTTTGGACAAATAATTTCATCACAATGATATATAGATTCATGGTTTGAACTAAATCAACTCCTAAGTCTCGAACACAAATAGCATGGAGGAATTTTGAAACCGTGTAGTACATAAGTGTTTTTTGGATACTTTCTTCCCAACTGTAAACTGTTGCATGTGTGTGTAGCAATAGGAAGTTGCCAAATTCGTGACCTGCACAGCTGTCTCTTACCGGCCACCATTGCAACCACCAGCACCTCTGTCTTCACCTTCCACTTCACTCCTCCCATCCCAGATCATCACCACCTGCTGTGTTCGCGGCTCTTTCACATTGTCGTCTGCAGCCTTCTAAACACTAAAATCCTTCACGGCCGTTTGAAGCTCATTGAAGCCTTCGTCCCTTCGTCAAAATTCTCCCAGTCAATCATCTTTCGCCGTCGTTGTGACCACTCTCAAAAAACTGCCGTCTCTCCCTGACCACCACACGCAACTTTGCGAGATGCCGTTTTTACACCCTGTCGTTGAGGCTCTTTGAAACAGCCGTTTTTTTCCGGCAAAGTCCCTTGTCGCCCATCAGTTCCTTCCAATTTCCATGTACATCAACACGGAGCAAGTCAACTGTACTTTGTCCCACACAACAATCTCTTGGTGTCAACACTATCATCCGTTGTCGGCCTTCTACTACTCTTTTCTGTCAACAAGACCACCATCACGGAATTAGCCCAAACGCCCTCCAGCCGGTCTTGGGTTCCCCCCCCCCCCATCGCTCTTCATGACCATCATCATGGAACCTGCTCCACTGTCCTCCGTCCTCTGATCCAGACGTCATGGTCAACCCGTTGCCTTCGCCTTTAACTTTGACGTTGGCTCCCTCACTCCCGGTATTAACTTCACCACTATCTTATGTCCACGGCTGAAGACTGTCTTCGCTCAGAGCAAAATTTGCGACCACTCCGACCTCCGAACGACTTTTCTTCAAACATGACTCTTCCTTCGCCTGTTGACCCAGACCTTCTTTTTCTACAGCCTGTTGCAGTCACCTTCACCACCATCCGCATCGATCTCTTCGCCGCTGTGTCGTCTGCGCCATTCAAGGCATCAACCATCGAAGACTTTCTTTGTTCATGGCAAGATCCTGGACTCTGGCAAGCAGCTCCTCGCCCAGCAGAGCATCTCCTTCGCCTGCAAGGGCACCATCCGACCAGTCCCAATGGCCACCATCTAGGAATCGGCCAATCCCACTTCGTCAGCCTTCAGCTCCAACTTTCAGTTCTCAGGAACACCAGTATGGAGCCTGCTCTGCCGTCCTCTGTTCATCTTTCTCATTCACACGACAATTAGAATGGAGCACGTTCCGCCTTCTCTCGTCTGCCCTCGTCTCCTCCCTCAAGCCCTCATCACCGTCATCAAGAAGCTCAGTTTGCCGTTTTTCGTCGTGTTTTGGGTCCTTTTTTTCCATTCATTAACAATGAGGCCATTTGACCATTTTTCACCAACCTTCCCTCTCCTCAAACCATCTTCACAGAGTCCGGTTTGACCATCAACATCCTTCCCACCCACATGCCTGTCTCTCACCTGTTCTCACGAGTCACGATATTAGCTACAGCATGCAATCCATTCTGAAGCCTTTACCGGTTTTCAGCTCCTTTCTGTCCTCATGAACGTCGTTAAGAAGTCCATCATGACATCTTCTGTCAGCCTTCAGCCACCATCAAGGAGACCATTCAGGGATCTCGAATCACAAACATCATCAAATCCTTGAAGAAACTGGAATTCTTAAAAACTGGCCATACGAACCACAAGCAAATCCATCAGTGAGTCAACAACAAGGTCGCTGACAACTACTGGAATCAATGTGACATCTGAAGGGAAGTCAGCCCATCAACTTCCAACCTGCCTCAGCAACTAATTCAAACAAGGCCTAGAAGGATCAACGATCTTAATCTACAGGTCTGCTTGAATTCCGTCATCAAAACTAATGCCATTCCTCACATTTCAGTCAATCTTCTCCCTAGAAAGATTGTCTTCCTAAACACCCACCGCACTAACTTAGTTGCCAATGAACCTGAGCGTCTCCTCTGTCCTGTTCGAGCCCTGCGCTGTCACATCAAAAGAACAAAAAGCCTCGAATTTCAAAAGGGCCACATAGCCTACCATTCGGCGTGACGGCAGCCAGAATGATTGCATCCTGTATCTGAACCGTCATCACCAACGCCATTGAAAACATAAGTTCGATCACACGGACACCCCACATCGAAGCAACAGCATATGAACTAAAGACAATCTCCACATCTTGGGCCTTCCACAGCAACATTGCAGTACTAGAAACCATGGAAGCCGCTTCCCAGAAAAGCCAATTCATCTTCGCGAGCCATTATCGCTTTTTTTTTTATGATGACTTTACCGCAATCCACCGGAAACCAAGAGTCTCCTTCCGAGCCAAAACGCAAAGACCATGCAAACCATCACTACCTATCATAACTCCGGCGCTTAAAAACACATCATCGGCGACTCCTTTGTCCTGTACGTGCTTTATGCTTCTCCGTCAAAAGGACAGAAAACATTGAGTTCAGCCAAGGACATAACCAACTCTTCCTTCCGTTCCTTTGGCGAAATATCAGCTAAAATGATTCCGCCTTGGATAAGAACAGTCATTACCAGCGTCTACAAAGATATCAGCAGCAATCATCCTGATGTTCACATCCGAGCAACCACACATCAGCTAATGGCGATTTCCACTTCATGGGCCTTCTACAACAACATCGCCGTACATGTCATCATGGAATCCGCATCCTGGAGAAGCAAATCCATTTACACGAGCCACTACTCGGGGAAATGTTGAAGCAAGAAAATGAATGTCATCCGGAACCCACAGACGCAGCAAGACATGTCATCCAACCCCCTTAAGCACTGAAAAGAGAAGTTCAAAAAGCAGATGCACTGAAGCAGATATCTTGAAGTAGAAGCATGGACCATCTTTAAACAATCGACCTTTTCCGGACCACCACATTTTATGAAGAGATCCAAATCCTGTTTTCTGTTTTCAAGAATGTGCGAAGTATGATCTTTTTTGGGGGGCCAGCTCGTAACCGTAGGGAACCCGTCAGGTGGTGCCCGCCTACATTTATTACGAGGTCAACTGTGAATGCAAAAATTCACAGGTAACATGCGCTTGCGAATGGCAACTAGAAACAGTATTTTGTCATTCTCGGGGCGGCTGGCTGTAAATCGTTTCTATTGCCTGGAAGAAACATACATTTCCTGTACCCTCCATACCTCCCCTCTCGAGTCCCCACCTGACAAATCGGGAGGGAAAAAAAGATGACAAGCCAGCGCGGCTGGTTGCTTTTACAGAGGGGCTACGCATGCGCATGCGTAGATTGGGTTTCTCAGCTGGCCGGTTCCTAACAGCTTTAAAACCTCCATCAAAAAAAGCATCCTTGGGAGGAATGCAAAAATTCACAGGTAATGATATTTCGTGCCAGGCAGTAGAAACAATTTTCATCCGGCCACCCAGCGCTCGACAAAATTCTGTTTTGAGGTGGGAAGAGGAAGACAAACTGATCTAAATACTTGAAAAAAAAAGTACTAGAAAAGTCCGGGTCTCTACCTCTTCACCTGCGTAAGTAGTACTCCTAAGTCCATTTTACCGTGCAAACAACGAAGCCTTCAAGACAGCTACGCAGAACTAACTAATAATGCTTTGCTATCATGTCAACAATTGTACAACTATTGCTTGCTTGCTTTGGATGAATTAGTAAATAAATGAGGTGACAGTGACGGATGCCTATTTACATCCCTTTGGGCTCGCTGTGTAAGTTTTCAAAATATTCAACGATAAGAAACGAGCTTGTTGAAATTCTCAGTCTCTCCGAAGGTTATAGTTATTGTATGACAAAACAGTTCCTGGAGCAATCAGAAGAGTAAATTGATTGACCAGTAATTAACCATAGGATTAAAGTCCGAGAAATTAGTTATTTTTTTAAATTTCATCTCTCTTGAGAACTGTGATGTCTCTAACTTGAAGCGCTCTTTAACAATGGGCTAGACACGAAAAAGAACCTGTTGAAGTTTGGGATTTTGCAACCGGTCATTGATTATAGTCGGGGGGGGGGGGAGCCGAGGGATTGAGCTCGTGATGGCCTTCCACACTATATGACCCACTGGGTCCCTTCCTCACATAAAAAACAATAGGCCAAGTTTTACCTACTGAGGCCACACACAGACGATTTCTGTGCCCAAATTAAATACTTAGGAGCCTCATCGACAAGTTGTGGAAACGTACCTGACATTTTTAAAGCAAAACAAGGCTGATTGAAAAAAATGACGTCTCGAAAACATTCACAGATGTGTTTTTTTAAACCTCTTTCGTATCGAGATTCGTGGACACAAGTGATATGCCTATTCACAGCCAACACTTGCATGATGAAGAGTCCCCCAGGCCAAGTATATTTTTATAAATTTATTGTACTCAATTTTAGACTGATACTGACAATTTCAAAAACTTGTAAACCTTTAAGTAAGGGGATTGAGGGTCAGGCCTGTTCGGGTACGTGTTTCCCCTCCCCCCCCCCCTCCTAAGATAATTCACAAAGTAAACACGCACATTTCCACAAACTAGACACTTACTACTATGTTCAGCAAATTTTCAACAACTAACTGTTGTCTTCATCAGGCTTTTAAAGGTTGATTTAGTCCCTGATCACATCTTGCTGCTACGATGTATACAATCACCGTTTTCGAATTCGCTGATAATCGTCCTACTACTTTGTCGGGCCGTTGCACATGTGCATTCTGCTTGCTCAGTTTCCATCACCTACTCAATTCTCGTTCCAGTCCAACGTTAACTAGGTGGCCCACGTTACGATTTGATGGTCCTTGAATGTTCACGAGCAGTTTATTATGCAATTCATGTTCTACCGATTCCACGCACCTAAGATGTTTATCTCTTGCTGAGTTTGAGCTCAAAAGCGTCTTGATTTTTGTCCGATCTGTTGTGTGACGTGTCTCCATGCAATGCACTGCTATTCCGTTGTCGTTCTTCTTGTTTCATGTTCCACAGTACGAAGTTCAACGAAGTTTTTCGTGAGAAGCTAAGACGTTTTTAGAAATGTCCATTCTGAGTGCGTCATGTGTTTTTTCTGCCCCTTCCCCCTGCGGATAAGGCCTAAAAAATTCATGACTGCCATCCCCTCAGTAGGACGGGAAAACTCCTTGGTTTCCCCCTACAAATAAATAATGACCGGTGGCCCGGTGCGCTAGTTTCAGACCATGTAGCACATGCAGTTACTGCTAAAACCAAAATGTTCCCTTTTGCACAAGGAAGAGGGAAATTCTGAAACGTGTTTCCATTCTGCTAAACTTGGTTTTGTCCCTGCCGTCCTGGTGACCATGTTACCCAGTTACTGAAGTTCTGAATATACGGTGACTAGAGTTCTATAGACTGTTAACCAGGAACCCAGTTAGCAGAATCAATGCGACGTACGACAAAGGTCTCGTACGTCACAAACAGCGAGAAACCGATGCAGACAAATTTTGCCCGAAGTTTCACAATTCCGTCAATTTTTTTTCCGGCCGATTTTAATATACCACTTTCATCGCCTCGACAAGACTTTCCATTGGTCGAATAGCCAAAATAATAGGTTAAAGCATTTGGAAGCTATTTAGTAAAACCCAGTGAACATAACTGCAAAGAATTTGACCATTTTACTTTGAGTGATAGAAATATAAATGTAAACAAATGATGCTGAAGCTCAAAATGCCAATACTCGTCAGTATTGCAAATTTTTTATAGGCATTATCCGAAAAAATTAATATTTTCAGTCCTCCTATCTTTGTCAGGCAGCAAGAAACGTGTGAAGTAAGTCTACATAATTGTATGCACTCTTCATAATAACTATATGAAAAAAATGAGATTGGCTGTGAATAAATTTTTCCAACAGTTAGGCTAGTGTCACAGACAGTGACAGAAAGTTCTGCTGCTGGGTTTAGGAATTAACATTAGTACCCTAAATTCACATAAAAGTCGGAACAATTGTAACTCTGCATGCAACGTATCTTAACTCAATTGACTAATCCTCTCAATTCAAGCTTATTGACCTTGGAAGAAAGTAATGGAATTTCTGGCCAATTTATTCAAATATTTTCGGGTAGCCCATTCTTTAACACTTAAAATTACTATTTATTATTTAATTACTTCCCCTTTCTTTTCTCCGTCCACTAGAAAGTTAATCCCATTGCTTGCAATTAATTAATGTTTGCCAGTGGGCCAAAACAACTGCTCATTAAATCACTTGCTGTGAAAATTACATATCGGTAATTGCTCGATATAATAATGACATCACTCACGTGAAACAAATTTCCTTCCTTTTTCTTTGCACCACTATGATGAATCTTAATTTCAATACCTGTGCACAGAACAACTTTGAACTTCCGTCCTTTTCTTTGCACCACTTGGATAATCTTAATTCTAATACCTGTGCACAGAACAACTTTAAACTTGGTTGTCTTACCAAATTGTCATTTACTTTTTATGTAGTTCTACTTGGTTTCAATTGTTTAGAAATGGTATCAGTTTGAATAGTGATAAGCTGGTTCTGGGGTTGTGTTTCTTGGTGTGACTTATCAACTTTCCATTCGACTCAAGTATCACAATATTCCTAGAAGTCGGCAGCCCTCTAATTGATAATGATGCTATCAGTGGACGATGATTGCCGACTGTAATTTCATGTAGAACTTCGTCCAGAATTATTGTTTTTTTGTTCGCGGATTTGTCTGTCTACAAATTGGGCTACAAAATGTGTGACATTGCGACTTTAACTGAGGAAGAGGTGAGAGTAAATTAATTTAGCCCTAAAGTTGGCTAGCCTAGCAGCCTACTCCGTGCATTTTACAATAAATTTTGTATTACGGTATTACCATGGGTAGATATCTACCCATGGTATTGCGAATAGGCTTAACTTATAGCCTATTTAAGGACAATTGTGATTTGCTTGAATTCCAACCTACAGCATTTTTTTAAGTATAAACATTCAAAAATATTGTTCATCTTAGGTTAATAAGGTGTTAAACCTTGGATGAAAAACTCACTAATGGTACCTAATTAACGGTACAATGGCACCTAATTAACTCTTTGTACACCAGGATATGTAAGTTCAAAGCAAAAAAAATGTGTGAGGATTCGTTGGAAATTAGTGGTTTAGGCACTTAGTCTCTTAGACAAGACGACATGAATCTTGCAATTGACATGTGGGAGTAAGAAACATGCTCTCTCTGCGTACATCCATGGTTGCTAATGGGTTAATACCTCGATAATTTTCAAGTTTCAACTTCTAGACGGTTTATTCAGCTGGTATTCATTTATTACGGCCTAGTTCAAACCAGTACGTTCATAAGTACCGGTAAATGTTTCTGTACTTTCACTTGTATTGTGACAGAGTTAACCTTGGTACAAACAAAGAAAAAAAAATCTAGGCTATTCCGGAAAGGAGCTATAGCATTAATGTATTGAACTTCTCTGAGGAAGCAGCCGTGCCTCGTGGTAGGAAACAGGCTGAGATTAGATCACAGTGGACAATTTTTGTATAGGAAGGAGGTCGTTGATGTTGTATTATACGCATACTTCATAACTGATATGTATTGAAATGGTGTCTGAGGTATTTATGTCTTGGTGACTCAGCCAGATGATAATTCTTCTTTTACTTTCTACTTTTCCATTCAATGATAAAAAATGCAGTTAGAAACGTTCCTTTATTTGTTTTTATGTTTCGTTCCAGGTCACCATGAATGATGGTGCGTTGGTGCGTGCCATCTACGATTTTGTCACCGACATTGAGGGTGAACTTCCCCTTCGTGTCGGTGACATTATTCAGGTGCACCACACGGTGGACAAGCATTGGATCGTAGGGAGTCAAGGTGGACGAAGAGGACGATTTCCATCCAGTTTTGTAGTTGAAGAAACTCTGCCATCCTTTGACGACGGGCAAGCTCTCTTTGTGGCATCGGAAAGCTTTGTGGCGAGCGTGCAAGGCGATCTAGGATTTAATAAAGGCAAGGAATGATAGAAATAAAGCTTTATTATCCATAAGGGGTGATGCTGCAGTTATTACGCAGACTTTGTTTTTTTATTATTTACTCAACAAATATTTTAATCTGATTTACAACAGTAATAACAATAAAAGTTTGTGTGAAATTTGTATGAAATCAATCATGTGCAGCAGCGTACCAACATGTCTATCGAATAATTGCAAATAAGCATGTATCTCTGGTAGGGATGTGCGAGTAGAACAATTTTAATTTGAGTCGAGCCAAGCCGAGTTTGCAACAGAAGAATCGAGTATCAAGCCGAGTTCGAGTATTTTATGGAAATATTTTGTTTGCAAGTTTCCCTTTAATTTGTTAAGATAATAGGAACAAAGATGGTGCTTAGTTGACTGTGTGGGTCATGGTTTTCCAGTTTTAAGGATATAACTTGAAAATGGTTTCAGTTATTAACTTTTATTCTACACCACTGGAAAGCTCTCGTCGAGACATTCGATTAGGTATATCGGAATGTCAAAATCGGTCAAAAATTGACGAAGTTATCGCATTTTCACCGGATTCGAGTTTTTCGAGTATGGATGCGAGCAGCAAGCCGAGTTCGAATACAAGTTTCATACTCAGCTCGCCTCGAATTTTTCGAGTATCGCATATCCCTAATCTCTAGAAAATGTTTGTTGTTACATCTGTACAGGTTAAGTCTATTTCATAATTTGTCATCGAGAGCATCATTTTGTTTTGTAAATAATAATGATAAATAAATACAATTCGTTGCGGGAGCAACAGGACATGGAAGGACAATGAAGTTATTGACAGCAAGCCTAGTAGACAGCCTACAATTAAAAAAAAAATCTAAACGTGTATCGGGAGTAGGGCATCACCGGGACCAATATAGCACGACTCCATGGCAGTTACAAAATTTTATAAAGCATGGGAATTTGTAGGTTGCCAATTGTCAACTGTTGAAGAACAGGATGTAATAACACACAAATTTAGAACCACCCAGAAGCAGAATATTTTCTGCGGGTCTGCGACAAGCTATTTACAAACTAAAAACGGTCTGCGGGAAGAGGGAGGTGTCTGCGGGTTGCAGGTATGGTGTGAAGGTGGAATTTTGCATTGTGCAAAATTTTGAGTTAGGTCCATTTTGGTTCATGAACAAGTTTCTTGCGAGAACTTTTTTTCTAGACCTTTGTAGGTTGTTTTTACTAAACAACTAGAGAACGACCATACCTATCGTCATGACAATAGCACCATTCAAAAGCTCTTGAAAAAACTGTTAAAATGGTGTATTTGAACGTCAAAAATCGGTCAATTTTTGGCGAAATTATCTCAAAAAGAACACCAAGTAAAAAAAAAAGTGCAGGATAAATCGTACTGCGACGTAGCGTCGCGCGTCGCTCTGATTCTGCTACAGGGAAGACCAAAGTTAAAACCAACAAGGTTTGTGTTTCAAGAACCTCGACAGATTTTGGTCGTTTAATTCCACACATAATTTTTAATAGTGGCAGAGGAGACAACAGACTCGGGCAGAGAATTCTAAACCTCAGCCACGCGATGAGAGAAGAAATTTACTCGACAGTGTAGTGTGCAGGAACTTGACTTCTGAGGTAATTGTACTGTAAGTTGTAATAGCTGTTAGTGGTAGTGAAGAAATAATTGTCACATTTTATTTCCCAAATAAATGACGTACAGTTGTGGCACCCAAATTGTAGGTGATGATTGTCATCCATACTACTTTATTAGTTTCGCTCATCACTTTAATAGTGTCTTTTTAATTTATCACCACATGTCCATTTCTGTGAGTTTACAGCAGGGTTGGCAATGATTTAAATCATTAAAAAAATTAAAAATGAAATTGATGCAGAACTAAGTAGGAATTGGAATACTAGCTTACAGAGAAACGAAAAAAAAACTCTAAAACGAAATTGAAACAGGGGGATTACCCTGTATTTGAAGGTATTAATTCAGGGCAGACCATCATTGATTTAAATCATTTATAAAATGAAATTGGTGCAGATCTATAAGTTGGAATTGGCTACAAGACATAATTCTTGAAAAGTTGAAGCTATTTTAAATATGAAAGCCTACCAAGTTTCCATAAGTACAGTGCATTGAGCTTGAAACAATAGCCTACTAATTTGTCATATAGGCTAATTATACTTACTGTAAAAGCTAATTTGAGTATGAAACATTAGCCTACTAACTTGTCCTCGTAATTGAATCTATCTTGAGATCTTCAGTATGAAACAACGGTCTTCATTACAACAGAACAATATCCTATGTTCTCATGATATTACTGTTGAAGTGCAGAACATACCAATAGCCTACTTAGCTAAGTTAGCTTTCATAATTATCGGTTCATTTTTATGCACTTCCCATCCGCTGTGGGACATAATTAATCGTATCAAAAAACCTAAGCTGCTAAAAGGGACCGCCAAGTTTCGAATGGTTCGGCCCTTCGAAGGAGTGTTGTCAACACACCAAAACATTCGCCAAGTTAATCGCACCGACTAATAGTTCGAAGGTTAAAGAAAACTGCAACATTGCTACTTTTGGTAGCAATGTTCAAGTTTTCATATAACGTCCAAAATATTATTCAGTGCAATTAACTTGGCGAATGTTTTGGTGTGTTGATATCTATCCTTTGAAGGGACGAACCATTCGGAATTTGGCAGTCCCTTTTACCAGTTTTGGTTTTTGATATATCATTTAAAAAAAAAATTTAGTTATGTATTAGACAACTCAATAGGTTGAGTGGCCATTTTCCCATTTTCCCTCTTATCTCGGCATCGGTGAATAATCACCCTATGAGATATAACACGGGGATGAGCAGACTAGCTAGCTAGTAATAACACATTACTACAATAACACATTGCAATGTTATTGAGGGTCAGATTTTGCATTGAAAGCCACTTAGCTGGCATTCCAACATGAGTTAATTTTTGTCAGGTGGATTTAACACAATTTAAGCTTTTGTACCGCATTATTATTTTTTTACCAAGTACCTGAAATGTGCAAAGTATGCTGTCAGGATATGAGACACTTACGCTACAATGATTTATATCCTCGACAAGTGAATTGATGTGATGTTTGTTGCCAAACTTGGTGCAACACACTAGCGTGTGTCTAGATGTCTCATAATTATTGTTGATGCGTCTTGAATATACAACTATCCTAAGTTTTTACTCTCAATTTTTTTTGTATATGCGGTTGTCCCACAAGTTTTTAATAAAGTTTGATTGAGTTAAAAAAAATCATTGACTTAAATAAAAAAAAAATTTTGTTTGTTTTTTGTTGTTGCTAAAAATGACATGTTTTATTCCTTTAATTCATGTGGGTGATAGGTTAAGATTGTTTTTTCTGCGAGTGAGTTAAAAGCCCTTGATTGTAAAGCCCAAATGCAGTGCTTAAAGGGTTAATTCAATCGGTCAATCAGTCAATCTGCAAAAATGACACTAAATTGACAATGGTAGTGAATTCTTGTAAAATCCTTTTTACAGCAGTCACGGTGTAATTAAGTTTTAACCTAATACTATGATTACAACAATGACGCTACAATGTAGACACAGAAACGTCGATAGACCTTTAAAAAAACTTACATAATTTGCATTTGCTTTTTAAAAAAATGCATATGAAAAAGAAAGTGCTCCTACTGACTGACTCTAGTTTTGCACCACTGCACCACTTTGTTTTGAGACCTGCAGTTGATTGCCCACTGAACTTTTTAATCGCCTCCTCAGCTGGTGATGCAATCAGGGACAGACTGCTCTTCAGGCTTATTTTTGCGTACGGAGACATTGCACTGCTCTTCCTTCTGCCTTTCTAGTCTGACCCTTTGTACTCATTGATTTTTTTTGAAGAGATTTTCTCAATTCGTTGTACAACATATGCACATGGAAAATGGTTTCTGTAGAGACAAATTTAACATATACCGCAGGTTCAATAAACTGACAATTCTGCAAATGTTGCCATAACATATAATTATCTTGATCTTACGTAAAGTATTGCTGATCATTATTAATGATGTACCATGGATGAGTGCATTCTTGGAGTCATCCTACGCAATTTCATTGTCTTTGTGCCTTATGTTGTGGTGATGAAATCCTACAAAAGTTTTCCTTTTTCTCAGACGAGTCGTCTTCATTCACGAATATGCATCTCTTCTCACGGATTACAAAGACTAATGTTTGCATTTTGTTAGTAACTAACTTTTGTAATTTCTGGATATGTTTCTAAGATTGTTTGTTGATCGGCTGTGTAGGTGACATTATTGTTGGATTAAACCAAGTCGACCAAAACTGGTGGAGAGGGGAATACTATGGAAAATCTGGAATCTTCCCCTTAACACATGTATGGAAAGTGGACACATCACTATTTAAGGTAATCTTCTCTATGTCTTACATGTAACATTCACATCTGCTGTGTTTATTCTGTTTAAAGTAGGGTTGGGCAATATCTAGACTTTGCTGGCAATAGTAAATATGAAGCTTAAAGAACCGACGATTTGAGATTAGTTTAGATTTCTTTTATGGGGGGAAATATGCCATCAATTGAAATTCGTGGCAAAACAACACGTAGCTTTCGGCTCACACTCCATTCAAAACAATTTTTAAACCTAGGCCCTATCAGTTTTAACGTTCTAACAACGTCAGCAATACAAACGTAGTCTAATGGTAAATATGTAAAATATGAAGATACCGACAACCATTTAAATGGCTGTTGTCACTTGTTATGCTTGAAAAAGATGTCATTCATCTAGTGTGCATTTTTTGCAAGTTTTTCATTTACCCTGCGTTAGCAACGCTGATGTTCAGTGTAGGGTAGTGAAGCCAACATCTAAATTTGCTATTTTAGTTCCAAGGCAAATATTGCCTTTTAGCAAGAATTTATAGGGTTGGGGAGGAGAATTTGTGACCGAGACCCATACTGAAACGTCTTAGATACGTTCACATTAGTTCAGTCTTAGTTTACAGAGGGCGCCACCTGTTTTATGTGGGAATTTCTACTCAGTTTTCAGCCTAAAATTAAACTAAACTAAACGAAACTAGCTTATATTTAATTATTATTTAGCCTAGCGTAGTTGTAATTTAGTTTACTTTAGATTTGGGCTGAAAAATGAGCAAAAATTACCAGATAGAACACGTGGCGCCCTCTGAAAACTCGGACTGAACTAATGGGGACGAATCTAACGTGTTTCAATAGGGACTTTTTAGAGTTACAAATTCTCTTCCCAAACACTATAAATTCTTGCTATTAGTAATTTGGTATGTGATTAATGCAATTGTGGTTGCTTCAGTGTGTGGTACGGTTTTTTTCCCCTTTCTTTCTGAAGGAGCCCTTTCCTTGTTTGCTTGTCTATAACAAACTGGACTGCACACTATATTGTTGTGTCCTGCAGTTTGTTACTTGTTTCTCTTTTGCTTTTTGTGGCATTGTTGTTTGTGTAGGTGCATAGTTACTGTGGGCGACTCGGATGACATCTACATGCATTTTACGATGTTAGATACCTGAACCTTTTGCTGGTTTTCCAGTGTAGTTAGTCATACGTTATTACTAATGCTGCATCGATCAGCAGTTTTGCTTCCAATCCGATCTTGATCCAATCAGTGGAGAAACCTCAACCTTGCTGATCGCTTGTTGATCAATCATAATGTAGCGGGCAGAACCAGCAGAGCGAATAGAAACATTACAGTGTTTGCGCAATTCAATCAGAAAAACACCATTGTGCGCATGCACGTGAGGTCTTTGCTCAAGTAACACTAACCGTTTACGCTATCAAGCGCGAAGTATGGCATCCAGCGATGTTAAGCGATCGTAATTTGTTTCTCCACATCTCGATCATGAAAAAATCTTTGCTGCTAACAAGGTGATGCTAAGAAATTACACTTAGTAGCTAATCCAAATGATTGAACAGGACCTGCTAACTGTTAACGTCAAGTTTTACAATTGCGATGTATCAAAAGAAATCTTATTAGAGTGGAACACCCTCAAACGTATCATACAGATCATTTGTATGATGCGTTTGAGGTCTTCCACTCTAATAAGATTGGATTGGTTACTGGTAAAATATGATCGTGTTGCTGATCGATCTGATCATGCAATGATTGGATCGGCACAGCTTTACTTATTACCTAGTCAGTCACGTGTATTCTGAGCTGACGTTATTCTGAAAATTCCTGGGCATATGAGTGGCGGTTATTAGATGTTTGCCCTCCTCACGGTTGTGAAGGTGAAACTATAAAAAAAAATGTTTATTTGCAATTCAAGAAAGCAAACTTGCGTACACTCTTGCCAAGGAAACTAGTCCACCTAAATGTTAAAGACTTCAGATTTTCGGTTGCTTCAATTACCAAAACGTTCCATCATCGACGACCTTCTTCAGGCAACTGCAAGAACAGCACACAGGTTTGCTGGCTATTTACATATCTACAACAGGTTTTTAAACCTCGCGCAAGTAACTTCGTCTCATTGGAGGTCAGCGGTGATGGTGCTGTACATCTGTAAGCGGGATTGGTGGTGTCTTCAGCAATGCTCTTCTATGATGTTCATTTGTTTTGTGAGACTTGGGGTGACTATTCGAACAACGTCTTGTGAAGCAGGTTCCTGCACATTCATCAAGGGGGTAGGAGTGTCGAAAAGTTGAATTGCCGTGCTAAGATCATGTCAATTCAGCTTTTTCGATATTTAAAAACACCCACAAGCTCCTGTAAGCCAAATAGTTTACTTTGCATAGACTTAGTTTTTGAAGAAAATCAACAGATCACTGATCCAAATCAATTCCCACATTTGCCAAATTGTGCTCGGCACAGCCTTAAGTCACAGTCACCGCCCTAAACCATCCGCAACGGGCAAAATTCATACACAATCGACCAGTAGTTCTCCTAGCTCCGTAAACTAACCCCCTACCCCAGTCATAAATTTAAAGCGCCAATCTAGTGACGATAAAAATTACTTTATTTTTGTACAACGTTACATTTGGTTTGTTGTTCTAGAAACTCTCCATCAAGACTCGGAAGGTAAACATAAAGGCAAGAGTTTGTATGGACATGAAAGCTCAGTTAGACGAAGAAATGGATCTTCACAAAGGCGACATCATAACAATCACAGAAATTGTAGACGAAGATTGGTATAGGTAAGAGCATCTTTTATCAGTACTTCCCATTTCTAGATGACTTGTGGTCTAGTAGGTTTCAAAAATTTTAAGGGCTCTCAGGATAGGGGAAAATGTGGGGAATAAATTTAATTGCAACAGAGACAAAGCATGGAAATTTCAGCTCTAACATGACTGGCTGAGGTCAAATCATACCATACGTGAAATAACTAAATTGTTACAGTTAAGTCATTTTAACTGTGTCATATCATACTCAATTGTACATTTGCTTATCCCAATTTTTATCTGTGTAGATTTTAACAAGTAAAGGAAACTTCAATCATATAATCTTTTTTTCACGGCACACTTGACGTTTTTATTTGTAATTTTTGTTAGGTTTCTTTGACACATAAATCTGTTCTGTTTGGTGTGCCTGTGTGACTCAGTTTTGCAACATTAGGAAATATCTATAGAACTTTTCAAATACGCTTTCATTTTTCCTGATTTCCTCCTGTGCGCCACACTTTTGTCACTTAATAAATTAGGGATTCCAAATCTGAGCATTCCTTATGTTAAGATTATGACAGTTGTGATCAAATAACATGTACATTTACACCATTAAAACTCTAGTACAACACTGGATTTCTTTGATGCTCTGCACCAACAATCATATAATTGACATAACATTACACAAAGAAAAGTCACAAGGTAAAGGGTAAACGAATCAAACAGTCTGCATGAAAGACTGGCCATGTGAGGATACAAGATACACTAATCTGAGAATAAAAGAAAAGGCAACTGCCCCGACTGGGACTCGAACCCAGGACTTCCCGCTGACTATGTCGGCGCTCTAACTACTGCGCTACTGTGGCGGATACTGGCTACAGGCACTAGCCGAGCTGGTATCTTGCACCAGCCGAATAGTGTACTATCTTGTATCCTAACAAGGCCAGTCTTTATTGCAGACTGTTTGTTTCGTTAATTATAGCATTGTTGTGTGGGCCCTGAAAATGTCCTAGAAAATGAAAATAAAATTCAAGGCGTGGAAAACAGGGCCGTAGCTAGCCTCCTTGGCACCCAAGGCGAACCAACTGAGCAGCGAACAAACGTGATTTCGTGATAAATTTTGGCTTGTCAACTGATAAAAAAAAATCCCAATTAAGGTAATGAAGAGATGAGAATAAACTATTTTGCTATAACAAACTCCAAACAAAGATTCAAAATAACTAATTCAACCATAATCAAAAACTCGTTTTTTATTTTTCAATTTTCGCTTATTTCCGGTGCAAGCCCTCACTCACTTAGGAAGCAAGATGCAAGTAGTATGAATTTTTTTTTTTTTTTTATTTAAGTTTTTGGTTATCTGATCATTAAAGAAAAAACTAATAACTGGCTAACAAAACATCTGAAAATTACGATGTGAGCACTAAACCAAGTCCGAGCAAGCACGTCTTCTTACGGCGTTGTGAACTTGTGTGCATCGCCATCCGTTAAATAATATATTTGTGCTCCATCCACTAACACGGTTGCACGGTTGTCAAGAGTTCTGCGAGGCGCCCCCACGAAGGTGGCGCCTTGCTCGCCTTACCCTTCCTACGGCCCTGCTGGAAAAGTGCTTGAGAAACTTTTAAAATGCTAGTCCTGGAATACTCCTGAGAAATCACATAACAGAAAATAAAGTTTCTGTTTTTCGTGTTGGATGTCATTGGGTAATTTATGTTGAAGTACATACAGGGTGATCCAAAAAAAATTGACGACCCAAAATTTTCTAAGTCTAACTTTTCTAGTTAGCACCTATCAGAATCAGAAGCGGACTCATTAGATTTGATTTCTGTCCTCTCCTGGTTCTGATGGGTGCTAACTAGAACAGTTGAACTTAGAAAATTTTGGATCGTCAGTTTTTTGTGGACCACCCTGTGCTCTTTTTTTTTAGTGCAGTAGTTGTATCACTTTAAGGGAAAAAAATCTGTCACCTGTAGCTTGCCATTATATTGATAAGTTTGTCTAGTTGTCTGGTAATGACTTCTGTCCTTGAATTCTGATTGAAAGTCCTGGAAGTATCGTGGAAAAAGTCATGAATTTTCAAGTTTACAGGCGAGTACGAACCCTGTTGTCAGCAGAAAACAGTCATCAGCCAGCCTGTAATTAAATACAAACAGTTGGTAACTAAAAATTGAGCGCCAGTAGCCACAATGACTAAGAGACTTTTTTTTTTAATACGTGTGAGTGGGTTGACAAGATTTTCATTTTTTTAATGTATGGTTATTTGACTGGATGATAAGGCGCACATTTGTGAAATGCATCCACACGGTAGAGGCGCCCATACCTCGAAAATTGGAGGAATCATTGCCTCTACCGTGTGGGTGTGTTCACAATTTTTTGTCTTGTTGTGTCATACCTATCCCACGTAGGGACACATGTTAACTAAGCATAGAAATAACTTTACTGCTACACCGCACCCATAACCCGTTGAAAAATTAGCTTAAGTTTTCGCTTCCAAATGTTTAAATGAAACTATTCAGTGGAAAAATGCTGGTTACAAAAGTAAAAGTACAAAACTATTAAATTGCACAATTCCTTCGTTGTGCAGATGGGAGAGAAAGCATATGCAGTCTGTACACAAATGAAACATATTGCCACGCTAACCATTCTAAACTTAACATCCTGCAAAAATGTATCTCTGTGTCTGCCTTTTTTTGGAACTGAAATACAATCCCTAAAAAATCACCCTTTTTGGGGGTGATTTGGAGGTTAACAACTTCGTGGCAGGTAATGCTTCATTAGTGGCGACTAAACAATTTGTAACTTATAGCCACTGGCTGTAGCTTGATTAGATATACTGTATGGGTTAATTTTCACCCAATCATCTAATTTGGTTGTTTTACCGTAAATCGTGGATTGAACGCCCATGGGCTTATGCAGTTAATTTGGCAAAAATAAGGGGGTGGGCTTTAAATCAAGCATTATCAATTTTCTAACCTTTCTGTACATATATTACAGAAATTCGAAGCTTTTGAACGATCTCTAAAAGACCCAATTTTTACATCCTTTTAATTGCTGTGGAGAAGGGAGGAGGCTTGGGTGAGAGATTCCCAGGCATTGTGCAGGTGCTAGGAGCTAAAGGAAGAGTCCACTATTACGACAGGGAGGGAGATGGGGCCAGTAAACATACCAACCAGCTCTATCTTTATTCACATCATATAACGTTTAGGTAATTTTTCATAGAAAAACGACAATTTGAGGGGTGGGCTTTAACTCCACCATTTCATGATTTTGACTTTACAGCATTTTAGGGGGTGGGCTTGAGCTTCAACTGGGCTTTTAATACACGATTTACGGTAAGTTAACTTTCGTAAAATGGTTATTTCAGAAAACCATGGATTACATTGTAAAAAGTTTTCACTCTTATTAAGTTCTTAATTTTCCACCTGAAATAATTGTAATGACTTATTCTGTGTTGCAGAGGCGAATACAACGACAAAAGCGGGATCTTTCCTTCATCATTTGTTGTTTTATTAGACGAGAAATCTTGCCGACGACGCTCCCAGTGTGATACTACTGAAACACAGTACACTTTGCCCGAGAACACATTGTTTATTGTGAGTGAAGAGCCTGCTGCACAAAAGGATAGTATCATTTATGACAATGTGAGATCTACTAACAGCTCTCCGTCTGGTTATCATTGCAATAATAGCGGTATTACGCCATACGGACGTACTCTCTTCTCGTTTGGAGCGCAGTACTCCGATGAACTTGGTTTTGAAGCAGGTGAAATTGTGAAATTGGTTCGCCATGTGGATAGTCAGTGGATGGAAGGCGAGATTGATGGAAGGATAGGGTTTTTTCCTAAGACTCACATTGAAATTGTTGTGGACTGTTCTCGCAGCAAACAAACTGATAACTGTGCCTCTGTGCCGGTGCCGGTTACTCCGAATGTAGAAATCATTCCAGGTGTAACTGAAGGCCGTGTGCTGTATGATTATGTTGCTCAAACGCAGGAGGATTTGAATCTAGTAGAAGATGAACTTATTACTATTATGCGGAAGCTAAATGACGATTGGTACGAAGCTAAAGACAGCCAGGGAAGTGTTGGGCTTTGCCCATCGAATTATGTTGCATTGCGGGCTACCAACACGTCGTCATCCTTACTCTGTAATAACAATAACACACAAAACAAAATCTACAACGACTTAGTGAGCTTAGAGGGTTTTCAAAGTACAAATATAGCTAACACAAAAGTGCAAAGGCATAGCATACACTCTGCAACAAATGACAAAGTGAATAACGGTAATGTTTCTGTGATACCTAATGACATTTTGGACTTCGATCCATATAGCAACAGAACTGCTGATAAAAGTTCTACTTCCCAAGAAAACCGAGCATTCCAAAAGTACGACTTTGTTAGCAAACCTCGAAGTAGTTCAGATTTGTCTCCGCTCGAGAGCAGTATTGCCCAGAATGTTGCTACCTTGAATAATGTTTCACGTAACAAGTCTACTACGCCTACTACAAATACTTACACGGCAGAGCGGTCATCGTCATTTAGTGGAAAGATGTACGAAACTACACCCTGTACCACCACTTCGCTACCACGCCAAACAAGCTTCAGTGAGAAGCATTCAACTAAACCTGTTTTAACGAAAGCAAGATCGCAGAGTAATGCTTCTTCTGTGCGTGCTCCTTTATCAAAGCACGAAGCAGCTCAGATTGCTGCACGATTGCGTTCATCATCGTACGGCTCTGCAATGCCTCCTCCTCCCAGACCACCTCCACCTTCTACCCCCCAACTGTCAACTAATACGAGTACTCCCGATCTGATCGCATCTGTAACTCCTCGGCTAACACCACCTTCAATTCCGCCACCCCCATTAATACCCGCAGATGCGCCACCTTCTCGTCCTCCGCCACCCCCGTTAACACCTGTAGATGCTCCACCTTCTCGGCCTCCGCCACCACCTCCGTCGCAGCCTCCTCCTACCCCACCTCCACCATTGATCCAAGGTGAAAATGACTACTGCGGACCAACTGTTTATCCTGAACCATTTTCACAGCCGCCACCAGTGTCCGTCCCTCTTCGTGCTGCACCACCACCACCTGCACACCCTTCTGGCCAGTCGAAAAGGCCACCACCCAGTGCACAACCACCACCTCTTTTGCGTCAATCTACCCTTCCACCTACAAATTATATACCACCCAGCAGAGGTAATTCTACGTTCTATCTCACAGTCCCTTTTTATGATCCAGCTAGATATTATGGTAAGTTGGGATCTACATTTAAAGCCACCTTTCTTAGTGATTATTGAACTTACTAATATGCACTTACATGCCATGCAGTAGGCCAGTAACCTACTTATTTTCAGGATTATGTCAGGTTGTGAGTTTCTTAATAAGCACTGGTTATATGCCGTTACGAGCTACTGTTGTACTGTTTCAGGGCTTTTAATAATAGTTATGATTTGTGGTTATCAAAATTTGTCCATTGAATCTTTGTGCTACACGTATTCTGGAAAATTTAGTCAAAATTTCTAGTGATGAGATAAAGGCCGCAACTGCTCACTAAGACTGGGCCGATACCACTTTTTACCGATCCAATACCGATTTCGAAGAGAAAAATCTGCCGAGTCTCGATATCCATCAATGATACAGGATCCCTAATGAAGAAAAATATTTGTTTAGATCTAGACACACGCTAGTGTGTCGCCGCCAAGTAACAGTAGATCATCCCATTGTAGACATTTGATTGTTAAAAATATTTATTGTTAATGATAAAAAGGCGGCTCATTAGCAGACATGTGTCTGTTAACTTTAAGCAACTGAAAGCATATTTTGGCATGTTGAGGATAAATCCCAATGCGACAGAAATGTTTCAAATTGTGGAAAATGTAAGGGGAAGGGTCAGAGATTAACTAAAACTAAAATTTAAAGGATGAGTGTCCACCAATCATAGAGAAAAAGATGCGTCAATAACATTGTTTTTATGTTACTGTCTAGCTAGTTATCTACTAGCTGGCTAGCTAATAAGATTTTTCCCATGTTAAATCCCATAAACTTTTTGCTCATGGCTAGCGCAAAATTGAGAAGGCGTACATAGCTGAATTTTGGCACACGTATGCATGGTGATCTGAGCATGGTCCTTTTATTGGTTTGAGAGTTGTAGGGGTCAGGACAAATGCGTGGGAGGGTTTTGAAATTCGCCACCAGCGAATTTTAATTTCGTTTCTTTTCCAAGTTGCAACCAAAGATTTCAAGCAACAATGTCTTGAACAATCAACACTGGTCTTTAGATTTATTGTAAAAGCCTGCACGAACTAAAAACTGAACTGTAACGAAGCACAAAATAAGGAAACATTAACGTTGCCTTGGATTGTGTAAGAATAAAAGAATATACTTTAGACGATGGTTACGGAACAATACGAGCATCCACGAGCTAATGGGGATTTTGTTAACACTCCAAAAATAAAATGCTTTGCGTTCTGCTGTTTTAGTAACAGCGACCTTCGGGGGTTTCTGTATGACTAAATGTCAATGAACTCTTGAAAAATTAATGGGAAGTTGCAGGGATAAACAAAACAACTGAAGGGGATGAGCTGATTGAGTGGGCGAAGCGAACGAAATCGGCGATTGTTAGCCAGTATGTGCCAAAATGGGATTGAAGCAAGTGAAGAATGGCCATACAATAAATTAAACCTTGGCAATTTGGCTAATCTAACGGCTAATTGGCAATTGTAAATTTGAAAATTAGAAATGTGAAAATTTATAGAATTAAAATTCCTCTAGAAAAAGGTACAGATGAAGATAACACGGTGTACCCTTGTGTACGTTCACAGTCCTATGAAAGTTGTGATATCCACCCAAAACCAAAACTGGTAGAAAAACCCGCCAAGTTTCCCAAAACGATCGGTCTTTGAAGGTAGTGATATCATTCAACCAAGGATAGCCCGCCAAGGTCAATCCTATTAGCCAAGTTAATCTCACCCAATAATACTTTGGACGTTAAATGAAAACGTGAAGATTGCTACAGCGACAACATTACTTATACACGGAGGAAAATACACAATATTCCAGACAGGTAAGAACAATTTATCAATTCTTGGTGAATTTTCTTGCCTGTCTGGAATATTGCGTATTTTCCTCCGTGCGTAAGTAATGGCGTCTGCTACGTTACAGAGTATGAATCTAGACGTTTTTAAATTGCTACAGCGAGTAGCCAACTTCAAGTTTTCTTTTAACTTTCAAACTATTCGTCGGTGCGATTAACTTAGCTAATGGGATTGACCTTGGCGGCCTTTCCTTGGTTGAATGATAATACTACCTTCAAAGGCTGATCGTTTTGGCAAACTTGGCTGGTTTTTCTACCAGTTTTGGTTTTGGGTTTATATTTAACCTGAAATGAGTGTGTGTTTCTACATAAAACGTTTTTTTAATTTTTTACATCTAGTAGTTCTACTAAATTCAAATTTTTTCCCACTTTGTTACCCCATTCAACTTATTAGTAAGGCTAGGCCGATCAGCATTATTACGGATACCAAATCCCCAATAACTGATCCCAGTTCCCAACTAACTGAAAACTGTAATACTGAAGTAGGTCTTTACAACAAAAAATTACTTTTAAATTCATTGCGTAAATAAATCATAGGCCTAAATAAATACAGTTAATAAAAAAAATTGGTTAAAAATAATGTTGCATATGCTAAAGTCATTAAAAAAACGCAAACTCCCAGTAAAATTTTAACATTTTGCCTTGTAACATCTAAACAGTAAGCAACCGTTCCGAATGTCAATCCAGTAGCAGTCGCCACTTGCCCAGTAGACTTTACAAAGCACTCGCCATTTCACAATTTTTACTCGCCACATTCCAAATACGTCTTGTATGATGAAAGGTTTCTCCAATTTATGTATTAACAAAATTGTGCAATTTCCTTAAACTCCAGTATTAATGCAGAAAATCCAGTTATATAGCCCTTATAAATCTGAGCATAACGCCGCAAACCGTTCGTCTCTAACTTATACGGTTCCAGAGATACCTCTTTTTTTAGTAGCATGCCCTGTAGCTAGTCGCCGATTTGACGAGTAAGGCTGAATTCCAAGTCGCCAACCGTTGATTTCCACTCGCCAAATGGCGAGTGGCGACCGACATTGGGAAGGGTTGACAGTAAGAGAATTCTACTTGCAGTTTGGACCATTGGAAAGCTTGGGGAAAAAAACCTTCAAATTGGTGTAGCCTATTCAAACGTCAAATTCGGTTGACGAAAAGTGTAAATATCTTTGATTTAGTTTATTACCGATTTATCAGGGTTTTATCTGCCGTTCCTGATTTCTATCGATACTGTAAATATGGTGATAGAAATCGGTAATCGGGATCGGCCCAGCATTACTGCTAACAATACGTAAAACTTCAACTCCAGCAACTGCTCCTATTTACCGTAAATCGCGTAATAAACGCCCTGGCATTGCTAACGCCCACCCCCCCCAAAAAATACCTTAAGGTCAGAAATTATGTAGGGGGGTTGTTGGGGGGGGGGGGGCGGGGGGGCCATCCAATCCTTTTTTCTTACTATCTGCAAAATACTTACCTTCAGTTATCATGCTTAAAT